>FIZU01015393.1:0-10673 GCA_900064475.1 Pseudococcus longispinus | reverse complement strand
GTTTTTAACCCCTAACTCGCGAAGTACGCACCCTACAGCAAAACGCCATGATGCAATCTTGAAGAGGGCAGTGAGTACTACCCATTTAGAAAAAAAAATTGCTGTCGCGAATTTGTCAGCATAAATGTTGAAAAAATTGCTATCTTTCCTGGGCTTACTAGTGAAGTGAGAAATATTGATGGCCATAGATTATTGTGATGAGATGTCAGAACGAAATAGGGCAAGATTTACAAGGGACAAAAAATAATGTCTGACTTTATCTAAGTGTAAGTTCAAAGAGTCGGACACAATGCTATCATGCCTCGTGAAATGTCTAAAAGTCAAATTTCGAAACCATCTAAATTTTCTCAAGTTCAAAAATCAACTGAAAACTTTATAAAATTTTTCAAATTCGAAAAAGTCAAAATTTCTGAAAGTTTCAAAGTATAAAAAATCGTTTGAAATCTGAAAAAAATTTCAGGTCCAAAAAGTCTAAAGTGTTTGCCTGACAAAATTTCTAAAAATCACCATAATCTCTGTAATTTTTTCAGTCTAAAAAATGAATGGAAATCTGAAAATTTTTTCGAGTCCAAAAAATATTTTAGTGGTATTTTAGACCAATTCAAAGATTTTTTTTTGACAATTTTTAAAATATTTTTGAAAACTTTCGTTATTTTTTTTAGCTATTTCTATAATGTCTTCAATTATTTTTACGAAAATCTCGACAATTTTTGACATTATTTCGTGATTTTTGACCAGTTTCATGATATTTCTATCGTTTATTAAAGACAATTTCAATTTTTGGAAAATTTTCAACAATTTTCTGATTTTATGACCATTTTTGCAATATCTTGAATAATTTTTATGGATATTTTAAACATTCTTACAAAATTTGAACTGCTTTTACAACATTTTTAATAATTTTCACTGAATATCGTTTTTTTTTAGAAATTGTGCGTTTTTCACGAGTCTGTTCTGAGTCCGAAAAAATCGGGGCTCAGTGTAGTTGCACCCTATCTCTGCACCACCCTCTTAGCGAGCCTGATTCTACCAGCACTTAATATTTTTCCAATCGAAGTTCAGATGCTACATCCATGATTAAAAATCGCATTTTTGAAACATTTACCCTCAAGTTTTTACCTTCGTATCGGTGATGAAATGTTTCAAATATTTCCTCCCTTTTTTGGATACTTCTCAAATCATTTTTTATATCCCAAAAATTTGAAACCTATCACTTTCTCACCGACGTATGATTTGAAAATTTTAAATCGAGAATCGAAAAAATATTGCAAAGATGATTAATTTCGGAAACATTCAAAATAATAATTTTTCAATTAGGTAATTGAAAATATTTTAGAATATCGATGATTTTCTGCAACTATCATGGAGGCGATGAATAACCTGAGCACCAGATAAGGAATCATTTCCTGGATGTATTCTTAAACTCAACCTATTCTTATTTAGAATGAAAAATTCATACCTATACCCATTTTTCAAATTATTCATGCAAAAAAAAACCACCATACAACTTCAAAGATCAATTGAATCCACATTTCTGTCTATTGTAAAAAATGTGAGCAATCTTAATCTATAATTTCAATTAACCGCTATTTTTTCCCTCGCATCACAAACTAGGTACCTAATCAGCTCGCCACACATATGCAACACCTATCAATCATTTCCTGATGGTACTAAAGGTGACGTTTTATCATAAAAACCTCGATTATTAATTAACTAACTCAGCGCAGCATCCGAGTATCACGACCGTGAAAATTTTTATCATCTTTGATTCTTTCAATATAAAACACTTTTCGTAATAACGTATTAATTAGCGTTGTTTTTTCACCTAAATTTATCCACACCTTTCACCCTAACACAACTTACGATAGAAAAACACTTGGTTGCATTTGAAAATAAAATTCTATTCTAAGACCAAAACACCTATCAACCACAAACACGCTGAAAAAATTACGAAAAACACCTCGTCGCTTCGTTTCTTTCCCTTATCACTCGAGAAATCACCACCACGACCGATACTTGAGAATGCAGGCATCGCTCGAAAGAGAAAAACACATCTTGCACATACCTGGACCATTCGAGCAACTGATAACGCGTGATAACACGCTAACAGCTCCTAATCCAGCACATGCCTGGGTCTCTGGTCCACCGTCCACCGGCTATGCCCGCATCGCAACTCGCGTATTCGAACTGGACGTTGGTCGACTCGCGGTTACCATACTGATAATTGCAACCGGTTAAACGGCGCTGGGGCCTGGGTGCTCGGTCCATTCATAATACAGACGTCCGGCGTATGGCATTCTTCGCTATACTACAAACGTACTGTACTGTACAGTACCTCTTACCTATAAAACTAACCTAACTGGTATTTCTAGCGCGTACACAAGCCCGGCGCTGCTTATCGGCTCTCTTCTTATAAACGTCTACTCATTATTATTTATTCATTTTAATAAAGGGTTCCAAATGTACTCGTACGTGTGTCTATATGATGGTCTAGACGTAATAATTTTGTTTTCAGATGGTCATCTTTTTAATAATATTACCTTACTTGACGCAGCATACACTTAGTCGGTTGTGCCCAGACCTTACCATAGACCTGTAAGTCTCTGCATGTGCATACATTGAAGTATGCTAAACAAACCGGTCAGCTAGTCTTGCTTTTTATCGCAGCTTAGTGCTGATTTTATTCGCCTTTTTTTTACCCCTAATATAGTTTTTCGTGCCCAAGACGGAAATGAAAGAAAGGAAGGTTAGTTGAGGTAGATTGTGGTAATTAGAGGATGAGAAATTGTACCATATTTGGCTCGATGTGATTTTTTTTCAATTAGAATATATCTTTATGGACGAATTATACATATTATGAAAATATCTGACGGTGTGTTTCATTTTCAAAGATTTCAATCAGAATTTTAATGTATTTTTATTTCATTTTTTTGGGACTGTTCATGTTCAACAGTCAACATCCCAAAAATACAAATCTCGCTATAAATAAAATGTATTCGAACTATCTGTGCGGTAAGGAACTATTCTCATTCAATTGAAACTACTTTTCAATTAATTGAAAAGACTGGCCATTTTCAAAAACCTTCGCAGGAGATTTGACTCCAACAATGATTCACTTTTTATCAATAAAAATAAAAATATACCTTCATTTGGATGAACAAATTGAACCTAATTATTGATCGATGAAAAAAAAATCGTGAATGATTTTCAGGCTTTTTTAGCTAATTTCCAAGAATCGAAAAATCAACTATTAAAATTAACTCGGCAATTTATCCAAATTTTTATCCAAATAATAATTTTCGTAACAATAGGCCAAATAAGTTGAGATTTTTATGAAATTCCAAGTGCTGCTGAGAATAGAAGCGTAGTGAATTCGAGTAAAACCGTCGAAACGGTAGCACCTTGAATATGGCAGTTGGGTGAAAATCGCACAAGATCTTTTTTATAGTATTTGAAGGGATTCGCGAAAAAGGTTATATGATGTTTTCATTTCTATGAACCGGTTCTCGAGAAATTCACGACGAGGAAATTCGTTTCTTTTCAAAATTCAAATTTCGTTACAAATACTCATCCGAAGTGAAATTTTTGATGCTGTCGAAAACTTATTACGAAATTAACGCGAGGAAACGAAGATTTTCCAACGAATTTGCTGAATTAGAGTTTTTTTAAATCAAATCACCTCGAAAAAATTGTTACTTTTTTTCAAAAATGATTTTCACCAGCTTCCAGGATTTTTAAACTTTTTTAAATGAAGTACCTTTTTATGAAGCTTGGGTGAAATTTAACAATAAGTAATTTTTCCTAGTTTTGTAAAAGTGAAATCTAATTTGAGACTTCTTCATTTTTTTCGAGTATTGAAAAAGTGTGTAGGTATATACATTCAGTTTGGGTAGAACTTCCAAGGTAGAGCTTACGATGAATTTTATCAACAAATTTGAAAAAAAAATCATGAAAAGAATGAAGGCAAGCGATTATTTTAATTCATTTGAAAATTTGGGTTTTTACATTGGTATTTATAGGATTGTATTTTTTAAAAAAATGGTTTATTTATTGTCGCGTGTGAGCTACAGGGCTATTTAGCGACAGATTGTTTTAATGATTATTCATTTTTCGGAAATAGAAATAAATACCTATTTAAACCTAAAAATAGAAATGATTATTGATCAAATACAAAAATTAGTCGTGAAATTATTTTCAGATTTTTTTTTCACGAAATTGTTTCGATAGGCCATTTCTTCATTTTTTCAAAGGTTTTTCAAAAATGACATTTAATTTTGGTAGAAAATTAAACGCATCTAGCTACTCACATTTCAAAAAAATTCCAATTAGGACATGAAAAAAATCTCCATACTTTATTGCAGATATTTTCCGGTGAGAAAAATTCTCAAGAATTTTACCTAAATTTTTTATACTGGAGGTCTTAATTCTGAATCAATTTTTCAAAATTTGTTTACTTCATTCGGATGTCTCATAATTTATGAAAACATATATTATAGTGAGTGGGACATCAAACAAAATTAATAGTTTATTTCACTGGTTGGATAACATATTTTTCGTTAACGAGGGAGAAAAATGCCCAAAAAGTATTTTATAAGAACAAAAGTAAGTAATTATTTTTTCTCATTTGAAAAGAATATTTTTCCAATAAATTAAAAGACTAGGTAGAGTCATTTTTGTCAGTGTTTGTAAGATCAGATTTTTCATTTTAATAACGATTCATTTTTTCAGGAATGGAAATCGATATTTAAATATACAACTAGAAAATAATTATTTATTAAGATGAATTATTTTCAGATTTTTTTTCAACGAAATTGTTTCGAGATTTCTCAATTTTTCCAAGGTTCTCAAAAAGTACACTCGTTTTTAGTAGAAAATTAGAAGCATGGTAAGTGCATAGGCGCATCATATTTCAAAAAAAAAGTTCTAATAAGGATTTTTTTAAATCTCCCCATGTCACAAAAATTTTCAAGAATTTTACATTTTAATTCTAAATAATTTTTAAAAAAATTTTTCACTTCTGTCGAATGTCACCCAATTTTTAATAACAGCTGATAGTGATTGAGATGCCAAAATAATTTTTTTTTTTCAGATAATGAGTGCAAAATTTACGAAAAAAGAGGGAAAGTGTTAAAAAGCTGAAATTCTTATTTCCTACAAATAAGATCATCAAAAATCATTGCTTCACTATTTTCAAATTAATTAATTAAGGAACTCAAATTGAGTCAAGTTTTCCTTTTGGAGTGAACATGAGACTATTTTCAAATAAACGTGCCATTTCGATTTTTCGCACCTTTCAATAAAAAACAGAGATAAATTCAAGAAAGAAGGGGGTGAGGGGGTTTTGACGCCTCCTTCCTTGACTGAAATATCGGGGAAAAATTATGAAATTTTAGTTTCTGATCGTCTTTTTTTTTTCAAAAATTCTTTTTTTTTCAAATTTAATTTTTACAAAATGATGTGCGAATTTTTCTAAATATTTTGTAACTATGAAATGCAATTTTTTCCTCACGAAAAACTTTCATAATATTTCAACATCTTTTTTATCAGTCTGGCTACACCACTGCCAAAAAGTAAGTTTCATAAGTAAGTAAATGCAAATGTTACATTTTTTTAAAAACAACATAAAAAAGATAGATGTTAGATATTTTTTTTCAAAAACATTAAAAAATCGTTCAATTGGGTAAGTATGGCTTGTTATGTCATATTACTCAAAAAAATGCTAATTATAAGCGTCAAATAATTTTTCAAAACTATCTCTAGTAAAAAGTTAACTTGTCAACGTTGATTTGTTTTAAGCATTGGAGGGGGAGTGGGGTTAATTAAGAAAAATATCGAACAAAATTGCAAAAAATCAAGTTCACCTGACACGATGAGTCATTTTATTATTACTTCGACAAAAAAAGCTGTTCGAGTAAGTAACTAGATTTTGAAACATCGTCCAAACACACGATTCGAAATACTTTCTGTTTTTAGGGGAAACTTGATGATACATTTTCAGGGTGCTAATCGTCTGAACGAAGAAGAAAACCCATTGAAAAAGGAAAGAAAAAAATATAAGTACTTCACTACCTATTTCGTTTATATCAACATACTCAGTCTCGAAATATTTTTCATGCTATACCTAAATTATTCGAAGTAGGTAATTTTTTATTTCAAAACCTCGCATCAGAGGGAAATTCCACTACCAAATAAATTCCACCACCGTTCCAACACCAACCAATATAAAAAATAAACTCAAGCATTAAAAACCCACGAAACTAAAAAATAATCGCGGCCATGAAAACCAAAAAATCAAAAAAAAAATCAAACTCTTACCTGTAATTCGCTGACGAGTTTCTCAGTCATGATTTTATGATCGGGTAAGGCAACGGCGTTATTTTGGTTCATGTTGGTAGACTCGATGGGCTGATTGTCTACATTATTGGTATTCGGCGTATTCGTGGCTGTATCCTGATTAGCGAAATTATTCATAGCTGGTAGATTGGGCTGCTGGTTGCAATTCGTATCGGGCGTTCGGCTACTGGTTGAATTGACTGTATCGGCGGCCGCGTTCGAAGGCGCCAGCATATTTTGCGAATTGACCATAATCGGCGACTGGTTGCTAATATTATTTGGCGTATTATTTAAACTATTGGTATTGGCGTTGGTGGCTGTGGCATGGTTGGCCATAGGTCTCTGAGATGGTATCGTACCATTGGCACTTTGTATCGCGTTCGCCTGCTGGGCACTTTGGGACTCGGCGGATAATCTCGACTGGTCCCAGAATTCATTCGATGGGTTCATCTTGAAGACCGGACGTTGCAGGAGCATGCTTTGCTGCATGTTGGTCGGCAGAGCTTGCGGCCCTTGGTCGCCCTGCAGGGCGCGTAAATCTAATGGTGCTGAGATCGTGATGAATTTTTGTAATGAAATTTTAGCAAAAAAGACGACTCCGATCGGTTAGGGCCGGATATCGATTAAATCAAATTCTTCCACATCTTCTTCTCAAACGTCGTATTTGCGGTTTACCATCGAAAAATTATTTTAATAGGAACTAAAGACTTTGAAAAAAATTTATATAGGAACTGATAAAAAAAAAATAGTCAAAATTTGTACTATCAGTATAAATTCGGCGTACTGAATTTTTCTCCCTTTTGGTAATTTTTTTTTTCTCAAAAATTAAGGTGAAAAAATTTCTCTAATAGTTTTTTCTTCTCAATTTTCCGATCAGCTCGATACGAAATTTTCCTTTATTTTTTCAATTCTGCGGATTGCTTCGTCGAGCAAAATTTTTTTTTCTATTGGAAAATTTTCTATTCGCATTTATCGAGGTGTTTTCTCTGCCACCTTCATATCTACGTCCAATTCGAATCTACGTTTGAATATGTATCCGACGAATTAATCCCGATACTGCCAATGCTACGAAGTAACTGTAAAATAAAAACAAAAAATTTTCTTCAACACCGAAATTGCAACAAAAAAATTTACACTTCGCGAATATTTCGTTGGAAAAAAATTATCTAGATAAAAAAAATACAAATTACACACGTACGTAAGAAAACCATCGATGAAAAAATTTAACCACGATGGAAAAAAAAAATCGACTGAAAAATCTCGATTAATCACCGAGCGACTCGAAGAAAATCGTACTCGCGAAATTCATTTTGGACGCGCGTCAAATCACCAAGAAAACGCGCCTGTCGAACGACTTCTCGAAGCTGGATTTATCACGTGGTTGGCGGCAGAATTTTCGAAAATTTAAATTCCAGTACGAACACGTCGCGGAAGCGTGATCTTTAACGAAAGGAGCGTGATCGTATAAAGAAAACATCGGCGTCTGGACGCGAACTAAACTAAGACGTCTTAGCATCCCTTACAAGTGGAAGGAAAATTTCGCCGCGACGAAGATAAAATTATACGATTATCTTTCTCGCACACACTTTAATTTTTCGCTGTCTTTCTCTTAGGAAAGTGTCTTTCTCCTACTACCATGTGCGTCGCCTATTCCTACACGCACACACTTTCCTTAGGAAATTTTCTGCGCCGGCGTTTTTCCCCTTAACGAAAAACGTCTTCGCCACTCGACCCCCACCACCTTTGAGCCAGCAGGAAAAACTCGACGTTGCCTCTCTTTCTCACTACCCTCATTTTTTTCCGCCTTTCCTTCGCTTTTTCGCTCCCTTCGCCCAATGTGGCGACCACCATCGGTGCAAGCTTTTTTTCTAACTATTTCTTTTCTCCTCGACTCCTACGAAAGCTATCGGGATGTTCTATTTCTCTTCGCGTTTTTTTTTCCTCCTTCTTTCTTTCCACACATAGCACGTATTTTTATTCGTCGTTTGGTTTCTATTTGTCCTCTCTTTTCCCCCCTTTCGAAACGTCGTCGATAGAATTATTTCCCCGACTTGGTGGCTCGTTTCTTAAATCGTTTTAGAATGACCGATGTCCTTATTTTAATGAAAATGACCACACTTTGTTGGCTAATTTCGAGCTTTTTTCATCTCTTGTTGCTTTCGATAGTTCCAAAAGTCCAGAAAAAAAACCCTCAAATACAACGAATCGAATATTTTGCCAAAATCTGTTGCATTTCCTACCAAGTTTCCTTTTTTTCAATCAACCCGGTTGCAATCTGCTGGAAAAAACTTCTCAATTTAGGAATCCTGCCAATACCTCAAATAAAATAGAATTCAATGCCCACATCGAAACCAATTTTTGGAGAAATTTTGCCAAACCATCCTCACCCTTCTGGTTAAACCACTTAATAAATAATTCGATTTACCTTCAATTCGAAACACACCGCGAAAAAACATCTCTTCGAAAAATCATCTATTTAACTCCGAATGCTCTCTGTAGCACGAATTGTAAATCTTAACCCTTTCATCGTTCTCCATAAGGTGCTGCTGTCTGGTGCCCAGTTTAGCAACTTGGCTCCTTAACCCTTTCTGTATCCGCTAACGGGACATCTTTCAAGATTTTCTTATGTTTACACGACGACTAAACATCGCACGATTTTCGATACCTCAGCTAAAGCATAATTCGCCAACGGTTTCGAGTTAGACTGTAGATCGCGAACACGTACGTACGATTTCAATTACCAAACGTTAATAAGAGAACGAGCAGGCTTTTTATCGCACTTGTGCATAGGTCCGGATATTTTTTCATACAGATAAGCGAAATTAATGCATTTTTATTCTCTCAATTTGCCTAGGTATAAAGTGCAATGCACGTGCTCCTCATGTAACACAATACAATCATGACCAAACTACACTTGGGTATTTTTTTCAACATTTAATGTAATTTATATGTATGTCAGTAGAACGTGTGGCGTTTTTATATATATTAGATGACCACCTCGTACATATCTTCGCACAAGCATTCGATAATGGAGGAAAAAAAAAATCGTCCGCGAACTTACGTAACATTTTATATATATTACGAGTATACGTGAGATAAGATAAAAAAAAACCTCGATGTAAGGTGCTTTGTGAGATCTGCTTGTATATGTATGTACATTGGATAGATATATAAATAAATGAAAAAAAAGAGTAAAATAGCCACGTTGAGATAGATAGATAGGCAAAGAAAACGCGTATTTGTAATTAAAGGTGAAGGTATATATACGACAAGGTACACCAACATATATACGAAGTATGTATATAAAATGCAGAAAAATCCAACAACAAGACGACATTTGGTTCGTATGCACTCTCGCAGGTAATTTATACGTACCGAGTATATTGTTTCGTCATGTACTTTTTTTCTTTTTTATGTTCTTAGGTCCTATAGAATGTGTAGTGAGAGAAGAGAGATAGAGAGAAACCTGTTAGAGACGAGGAAACGAGTAGAAAAGGGCTATTTAGGGTGCTAAGAATAAGGAGAGAAGATTTTTTTATAGGTACAAGTGTCAGATCAGGTGAACAGATCGGTTACCTGGGTTTTGTTGGTCATGGTCATGGTCTCGATTTGAACGAAGGAGATGTATGTAGATGGGAATAAGGAGGAATACCAGATTACACGTGTTTTTAATACGTTGTGCACATAATGAAAAATTCGTGCAGGTGAAAGCTCAAAATTTCAAATCTGTAAAAATCTAAAATTTTTAAGAACTCAGGAAGTAAGTTTTCAATTTTTCCAATTGCATTGCCATCTCACTGGTGCCATTTCGATAGGCCTACTGTTTCTACAAAAATCACACAAGTATTTTCAACTATGTTACGAATAAAAAAAAAATAAAAAAAAGGCATCAAAATTTGAATCAAAAGGTGAAAATTACTAGTCGAGTCTGTTTTTAAATGTAGAAAGGTAAGTATACGAATTTACTCGTACAAAAAACCTCTTCACCCCTTCCCCTCTGATTTCAACGAAACTTAAAATTTTGGGTACAAATAACAAGGGAAAAATTCCCACAGATAAATTTTCAATCGCCCAATAAAATTTTTTGATTTTTGGCAAATCTTTAACAAATTCTACATACTAGTAGTCCAGTACTACGTCAGATGACTAAAATTTTTCAAAACAAAATTAAAAATCTCAGTTCGGTGATTGATGCTCATATTCACCATTACACTTTACGTTTCGCCTTCTACACTCCACAGCAGACATGGGCACGTTCGCCAAAAAAATGAACTCGTTCAGTTCGCGTTCAAACGATCAAAAAAACGAACTAGTTCACGAACTAAATCACTTGAAAAAAA
>FIZU01015360.1:0-39436 GCA_900064475.1 Pseudococcus longispinus | reverse complement strand
TATAACAAAATTTTGAAAAAAAATTCAGCCATATCACCCCCCAAAATTTTTTTTTGGCGATTTTTTGAAAATTTTAAAGTGCCAAAAAATTGCGAAAATTTTGACAAATTTTTTTGAAAAAATTTCCACGAGTTTACCCACATAATGTCTACAATTTGTGAAAATTTCAGAATTTTTCGACAACCCCCTCAAAGATATCGCGTATTGAAGTTTCGATATTTAGGTGGCGATAATTCGGGAATGGGTGGGGGTGGGAGGTCAAAAATTTCGGTGGTTAGTTTTTACATCAGGGATGACATTTAGGACCACTTTTGGGGAAATTTGGGTCGAAGGCCGATTTCACTATCTTACCAAGGAAGGCTCTTTTTCAACATTTTAAATTCCGCGTCTTCTTCATCGCTGCTTTTAACGGGAGTACGAATAATTGTAAAAATGGAAAACTGCGTTCTCAAAAACTCGCGATATGTTTATTGGGAATGTGAAATATTTACAATAACATTAAGGTAGCAATTACGATGCATATTGTTCGCGATGAACTTAGAAAGATGAGAAAGTCCGAAACTAAAAAGCGAACGATCGCATTTAGAGCAACTTCTGATTAGTGATCAAATTCTATAACACACGAATTATAAAGAAAAGTCGCCAATCGCTATCGCAGTCCGTCCTTAATACTCGCGTTTCGTTATATCGTGACGGACTGACGGTAACGTAATCGTAATGCGCTTCATATTTTAGTTTATCAATTTCAACCAAGTACCTACCTAATCCTTACGTAATAAAGCCACGCTCAACATATAACCAGATACTTTCGATAGGTATAAATTAGTCTAAAAATTAGCCTTTTTAAAAAAGTTGGAGTTTAGTTGACACGAACAAGGTGTTGCGTGACATCGAAACAACGTTTAGGTACTTTTAAATCTCCTCCATCTGGTTTCAAAATTGATCAAATTAAAAATTTTGAAGACTTTCGAAGTAAGAAAATCAATTAAAATCATCGCACATACTTACCTACTATAGTATTTAGTATGGCTGGATCCCTTCCTCCTTCCCAAAGTAAATTTTTAAAGTCTTTACGTACCTACATATTTTTCCAAAATTCCAAAAAAAAAAGCAATATAAAAAAATTGACGCCATCCTCAACTTTTCAAAAAAAAAACAAATCTCGATCAATTTATACGAATATCTGCGAGCTAAAATCGACGCAAATAGGTCTAGAAGACCTCCTAAAATGGCTGAAATTTAAAATCTCGGTACATGTTTTCGAGGCTGAAGAATACAAGACGATATTTCTTTCTTCGGTGCGAGAGTAAATTTTTCCTTATGCCCGTCTCTACGTCATACATTTATCACTCTTGAGACAAAAAGTTGACTAAATGTCACCCTTATTTCTTTCGCTCGAAAGAAAAATATCGCAGAATTCGTAATTTACGATTTCATTTCGACGTATTAGCTCATCGTTATAATCAAACTTTCGTCTTCTAGCTCTGTGTTTTTCTGCGAGAATTATGCAACTTGTTGTAAAATTTGTCACCCCACATTTACCTCTGTGAATTTTTTTTTTGAAAATCCGGATTCTATAACAGTCTCAAAAACATGATAAATTATACGTTTTCACAATTTATTCGATTTTGGTACCGAAATATTGAATTTCAGCCAACTTTGTAGGGGGCCTCCTTGACCGCCGTCGTCGCGGCTATTTGCTAAATTGAAAATTTTAATTCGACTATACGAGCACTTACTATATTGACGAAATCTTGGAATGTAATAGCGGGCGTTTTTCGTTCTGAAGCACGTTCGAATAGAATTTCTTTCTTGTTGGGAGCTATTTCGGCCGAAAATTCCGGAATATCGAGGAGTTGAACGAAATCATCCCACGGTATTTCACCAAATCCTTCGGGATCGTACTGTAAATAACCGCATCATTTTTACTCGCTTATAACTATTTAACGATACGAGTATCTAAATTAGATATACGGTAGTTTAAAAAATTTACCAATTACATTCGACGCTACGAATAAAAACTAAAAATGTAACGACAATTTATCATTATTTACCTAGGTATAATAATTATGAAATTAGATTCGATTTACGAGAATAAAAATAACTAGTAATTCGTACGTAATGCGCGCATCCGAACAGTTGTCGATAACTTTTCATTCCAACGAAATATGATTAATAATTAGTAAATCAAAATCTAAAATCTCCAACGGCGTTATCATCTTGTTCATTACGAAAGCTGCGGTATTCACTTTTCGTTCCAATACGAAATCCAAAAGCGTAGATTCTTTTCGAACGATTCCAACAGAAAGGCGAATATTTTTATTCGGAAATCTTTTCGGTTTAGGTTTAGGTTAGGTTTACGATTCAGCTTATTAGTTTTCGTTACTCGAGTTACGGTTTGATTACAATTTCGGTTCATCTCGGTTCAAACGATAATAAACGTAAAATTGCGTTTTTCATTTTTTCCCCCGTTATGAGCCCTGTAAACGGCTGCACCAATTCTTAAAAACAGTTTAATATTAAATGAAGATAAGAAAAGTTTCGAACATAGGCTGCAGAAAATTAAAAATCGTCCGTATTCTTTGCCATATTTTCTCATACAGGAAAATATGAAAGCGGAGATTCGTAGAAACAGCCCAAGTTTTGGAAAAGCATATCTTCATTTCTACTATTCTATATAAAAAAATTATCAACAACAACGTTATAAATTTTTCAAACCGAACAATTATTGTAATTTGAACGACACTCTTTTCAATAACTTCAGTTTTTGCCAACGCTAGAGCCAAATTTTTTCGTCTTTCCTTTTCTGGGAGATTCGTGGACAAATGGTGAAGAACCAGCGGTATTCTAGTTTCAAAAATTATCGAATAAAACCAATATTGTAGATACTGCAAGTGCCTACACTTGTTTAATAAAAAATATAGCCTCGTAATTTTTGGATTTATAAAAAATAATACTAGAATTTTAAAAATCTACTCTCCTACCGATGTATTTGTAGGAATGTAAGAATAATTTAAAACAGGGACGATTACCGGTATTTTTGCGGTATCGGTACCGGTATCAATACCGCAAAAATACCGGTATTTCACCGATAACCGATATTTACACGCAACTTCAATTAAATTTGAGCATCGCTTATAAAACGCGATGCTCGAATAAGTCAAATTTAATCGAAGCTGCGAGTATAATATCGATAAAATACCGGTATTTTCGCGGTATTGGTACAGCTACTCGTAAAGTTCAAAAGTGAAAAATACCGGTATGGTATCGGTAATCATCCCTGATTTAAAATGAAGAATATAGCAGATCTGAGATCATAATGTTATTTTCGTAGGTAATTAGTTGAAAGTCATTGGCATTAATAAGGACTTGATAAACATAGTTACTGTAGGTACCGAATTACAGATGGAGCAAAATATTTGTATGATTGTTCACCGATCAAACTTTATTCTTGCTCCATCGCTTATGTCTGAAAGTAGAATAACTTTACTTATAATTCTGAAAATGCGTGTTTACCTTATCGAATAATCGTCTCCATTTCTGAAAAAATAAAAATAAAATTAATCTTGGTTCAAATATCTAATATCTCATTGGTACGCTAAGCACCAAGTAGCTAAAAAAAAAAAAAAAAAAAAAAAATCGTAGGAACTACAGTAATAGTACTTAGATCAGAAAAAAGCTCAGCTTACATCATTGAGCAATTGTTTGCGTAAATCGTGATCTTGATCCGTAGCGGTGGACGTGTCCAATCCAGAGCCAGGAGAATCAAATGTGGCCTTAGGTGGTATTAAAGACGACGGCCGTAAAATTATAGGTATTACGTTTGCCATTAACGCAAAGTGACCATAATCGACAAAATACATCTCAAGATGCCAGCGACGTTTTGCTTACGGAGATACTACAACGATGAAAACATGCTGAAACATGAAAATACAAAAATACGCTTAGATACCTACGTTACGTTACTTATAGTTACTACGAACTTATGCAACAAAAAAAATCCGAGTACCTAATACCTATTCGTTACAATATAAATGAAAGATTCCAACGATATTCGTCGGATACTTACAGGCATTTTCTCCGAGCGAGACAATTATTACTCGAATAAACACAGCACAGTTTACGATTACACATATATGTCAATGCTTTGCTCACCAAGAAGAGAAATGCATTTCCGTAAGGACGGTATATCTCTCATTTAGGGTCTGGCATAACATCACACTAGACGGCGTTCTCGTAACCATGGTAACGGTTAGTCACCACCGAGCTATTCCCTTGATTTTAAAATTTCATTACGAAGGGGTATGTTCTTTCACTTTTCTTCTTGATGCGTCGTGTTCTTCGCGTGTACGTAAATCTTCAGTGCAACATATGTAATTCTCAATTAGGTACACTAGTAGGCTATTCGTGGTTCAGATTTACAAATATTACGTATTGCATCGTGATATTTACCTAATCCGGTATTGCGCCTTCTTAATGCGCTATGAGTCATTATAATTCGTTCTAACGTAGCCGATGGTTTTTTTCAACTGCAAAAAAAAAGATTTCGTTTTATAATTTTTTACGTGTACTAACTACTAATTATCGAATAATATGAAATGAATGAGAAGAATATAACATGAAACGAAAATTTTTCCAAGTTTTACAACACTCATTGAGTAGAAAATTAGGCTTAAGGTAGAACAGATGTGATTTTCATCCAAAATTTTGAACTAACTGGAACAGTTTCGAAGCTATCGACACTATCTTCATTTTACAGCAATTTCAATTAATCGTTGCACGACGCACGATCCATCAACTGAATTATTCGTAATGATTATTTACTTATTAGATTAGTTTTTAAACATCATTTTGGCTGAAGTGTATACAAGTATATATATACATATTCAAAAATGTTTTCAGTCCAAGCGACAAGAAAACGTTTGAAATTTTATAACTCATCGAGTAATGAGAATTAGTCAGGCAAGCGTTGAAATAATAAAAATATTACTTACATTTTGACCATCATTATCATTATCATATTGAAAAATTATGTAATATAGATGGGTGTAACTTTTTTTTTTTTACCAACTACGAGTAATATTATTGTTTTCATAGTATTATTAGTAACTTATATACTTACGTCTGTCGATGCGCTGAACCAATGGTTGCTTTTATTCGGTACTTTATTAATTAACGCTGACAATAAGTAAAAATTCAAAGATTTGAAACAAAAATAAGTTTTGAAAAAAGAGAAATTTTATGATTACGATGAGATAACACGCAACAACACAAAATTTCACGTTGTTTTGTTTAGTGAAAATCAAAAAGTAATTACTGCACCTAACTACATTAGATTTGAAGACGTTTGACGATGTTTTAAAACTAAATGAAATTTTTTATTATCAATTTTCAATTTTTAATTTTTCTACGAAAATTTAAACGATAGCGCTTCTAACGAGCGTTTTTTGCAACACTTCAACTGATAAAAACGAGACTACGTGACGTCACGTACGAAATCTACCAACTAAAACCGAAAGTGTAAATGGTCGCTCTCGCTTCGCTGCAGTGACCGGGAATTGGGAATTTGGGATACAAAAACACGGTTAAGACTTAAGCGTCAATTTTTTTTCAATTTTCTGACACCACCACGTGAAAGAGAGTGAAATTTCTTATGAAAAAAATTTAAAATCCGACAAATGATAAAAATGACGCTTAACCGTGTTCGGTGTTTCTGTATCCCAGGTCATAGATAGGCTAATAAGCAGATTCAGAAAAAAAAAATTACAATGGAACAAGATGGAAGTTGGAACAAATAATTTTGTTTTTGAGACTTTGAGAATGTAGTAGTTACTAGTTACGTACTTTCACACCAAAGTTGAATAATGATGTATTGTACCTACAAAATTATTAAAAGTAGATTGTATTGTTTTGTGTTTTCGTACTTTCGCAGATTTTGCGAGAATTTTTATCTTATCCTGTTATCCGTGAATGTGAAAAATTGAAAAGTACAAAAATGGCATAACGAAAGTGATAGTTATGCCATCGTGTCATAGACCATATGTAGGTATGAAAATTGAAAATGATAGGGTCGAGGAGGCTTTGAGCTATACTCTTAGGAGTCTGGAACGTTCTTCAGATTGAAGTCACCTTCTCTAGGAGGAGGCTTCGACTTTTCGAAGCTTGTCAATGTTCTAAAGTTTGATGGAATGGAGCCGAGTTACGACCTCGGTGGACTTGACTTGTGTACAGAAAATTATTTTTGGAACGTGGAATTGGAATTCAGAGAGGAAGATGTGATGTTTGATCAATTGAAGTTTATTTTTCTATTTTTTTTGATATTTATCTGTCAATAAACCCGAATACAGATACCACCTACTCGCATACACCGTCCATAAGACAGACGTATTTAACTATTTGTAGGTACCTAGCTACCTAAATAGCTGCTTACAAACGAAAAAATGATAATCGTCAAATGACAGCTGTAAGTAAGTAGGTAACTATTACCAGTTATCAAGGAGGCAGTGAATTTTCAGTTCGGAAGATAGATTTTAAAAAGCTATATTTTTAAAATAATATCCTTCAAATTGATAATATCAATGTTGGAATTAAGTAGGTATCTATCTTTAACTTTTACAGATTTTTTCAACATTCACCAAAATGGTAGGTAGATAATTGAGATTGACGGCATTTGTTTTTCATTTTTTCACGTCCACAATAGGTACTTACCTACTTATCGAATCACGACATTCGCCATCACGCCATCTTGTCGACATCATTCTCAAAATATAAGTAGGTATAAATAGAAACAGGTAGGTACGTATACTTCTTCGGAATTAGAATACCTAATGAAGATTGCAAAAATTTCATTGTATTCGTATGATCGGTAGGTATCATATTAGTCGTTCAACAAGAACCCAAAAAGTAGATACCCATATTGAGGGTAAATAAAATATGTGCAATATGTAACCCACCAAGAGACAATTGATAATCGAAAAAAAAAAAGACAAACACGTTTAAAAATACAACCAGACAGACAAAAATCAAAAAACGAGTTCTGAAAAATATGCAATAGTAGGTCAACACGAATGACGTCACGACTGAAAAAACTGAAATAATCTCAAAATAAACTGCCCTACTTTTGTTGACGAATAGTGGACATTTCTGTTCTTCACCAACAATTCGAATCGATTCAAATGGTAAACGACGTCACGGATGACGTCATTAAAAGGGCTGAAGCAATACTTCGTTTGCATTCAACGAAAGATTACAGTAGGTATTTAATTGAATGACAGGTAGTTGCTCCAATTTTATACCAAGTATCTGAACGAAGAAGGAAAAAAAATGAATTAAAAAAAAATACGACAATTATTTAATGAGAAATCATTTTTATTTAAAAAAAATAAACTATTATTTAAATAATACCTACTTGGATACTTGACAGAAAAGGTTGGTTGAATAAACAGTTACGAAGTAAACCTACTTACATAACTATAAGGTCATTCCTACTTACATAGTTACGAATGCGTATTTGATTTGAGATTCAATTTGTACCTATTTGTATTTTTGTGATCGATGAATTCCTGGTCGATGCGTGATTTACACGAATTTTGTTCTATAAAAAATTATTGTCAGCAGCAGAAGATGATCATTTATTGGGGAATTGGGTACCTATGCTTATTATGTAGAGTAGACGGTACCTGCATACATATACTTAGGTAGGTAACGAGGTATATATACTTGATTTTGATTATGTAGGAACAAATGGAAAATAATTCCAATGTGACCAGTCTTTACAACTGTACTTTGTATAGTAGATAAATAATGAACTACTCGTACATGCATATAGGTAGGTATACCAAGTTCAAAATTCAACGCGTAGATTCCCATTTCAACGAATTACAATTAAAGTTAATATTAATAAACTTGAAACGCAGCTATTATGGCTTTCTTATCAATTTTGAGAGATTCAAAGGTGACCTTACAAATCGATTTTGTGTTAAATCCTTCAATTTTTAGCGAACTTGTCGTCTGAGAAAATGAAGAAAAGAAAATAGGAAAGGCTGACAGACAAAAATAAAAGAAACAAACAAACGAGCTAATTCACCGATATCACGAGCAGACTTTTCCAATAGAAACTTACTACAATATTAGGTAGTCTACCTACATAAAAAATTTGAATAAATTTACCCGAGTAAGTGAGTAGGTAGGTACCTAAGTATCTAAAATATTCGTAATTGAAAGTACATATACTGATAACAACGCTCAAGTATCGTATCCTCGTGTTAAACTATTCAACATTAATTGAAAAAATTTCGTAGAAAGATAACAGTTATTAGGGTGTACCTATACTACGAGTATAATCAAACAGAATTTCCCAATAAATAAAAAAAAAAAGAAGGACAAAAAGATAAACAGAAAACAAAAGTAATACAAACAATACGAGAAAAAAACTTGGCGCCACTGTGTGCTGGGGAAACTTTTAAAAGGAAGATTCCCAGAGATTTTGGGCGCCTAACAGAACGTCGAAAGCGCAGTCTTTTTCAAATTTAAAAAAAGACTCGGCTAATTTCGAAATGGTATAGGTACCTAACCTATCTACCTACATTGGTCGCAAAACCACAAAATATGATAGGTTCGAACGCTGAAAGGGATCAAAATGAAATATTTGGACGAGTAAGCAAGTAGGTATACCTAACTGATAATTATATCTGTCGAATACTCGCAAATATAGACTTACCAACATATATTTTATGAATGAGCATTTTGCTTAGTATGTAACTCTATGTATGCGTTTTCGTTATTGAGCCACCCATGCTAAACGTTTTAGTAAAAACGGATCCACGCGCTTCTTTTGTTCTTTTCCCTCAAGGAAAGAAAGCGAACATCGAAACAGCTTATACTCCACTTTCAACCGAGTCAACGATCGGATAGACGCGCGGGCGCAAAGGCCTAGCAATGTTCGAGCTTTATGAACAGAAAACATACAAAAAAAGGGGGGAAAACTTAAATGACGGTAGAATGGCGTCGTGTAGAGATGCAGTGTTGTGTTAAACAAAATTTTTTCGTTTGAATTAGGATTTTTGTAAAATAAAAACAAACAAGCGAGCGAGCAAACGAAACGAAACGAAACAAAAAACAAAAATCTTGCGCGCAGTTGGTGAAATTTTTTAATATTTTCATTGTAACGAATCATTCTCAAAATGTTTATAATTAAATCGATGTTGCGCTATCACGTGAGATAAATGCGTAATAGCTTAATAAGTATCATCGAGGATTAAACTTTATTGATAAATAACGTTGCCGATATCGCAGGTAAATAATAAACGAATGTTTTTGTTTTGTTATAGGGTCGAAATGTCGTTTTATTGCTATAGCTTTTTTTTTTTTACGTGTATAACTTTTGTAGTTGTTAGGTACAACAATATTGTATGTATAGAGACTAGAGAGGTATAGTCGAGTTACTTAGGTATGTCTATGTACTCGTATGCATCAGTAGTGTAGTTTATACTTATGCTACCTACCGTCGTGTCGGCGTTTAATTTTCCTTCATTCGTACACCCAGTACATACTACATAGATACTTCCAAGTATAGTTTTACTCACTCGTTTGAAAGACAAAATACGAATACGAATATATTTTGACATGTTTCGTTATTTGGAAATCGCGATGTACCTATATACTCGTACGTACAAGTCATTCGAGAAATCAATATCTCGTACAAAATTTTATAATTTTCTTTCGACAATACGAGTGCTGGTATAGTTTTGTCAAACGATAGAGGTTCGCGAGTTGAAAATATCCAACTTTGTGCTCAGGTGTGTTGAAATTTAGGTAAGTACCTACCTACTTTTATAAATCGCGCCATCGATTTCAAAAACAAACATTCTATGTATTCCGTTTGAGAAATTTATCGAACTGATAGGCATACCTAGACCTAGACCTACATATAACTCGTCTGTTTTTACGAACGAAATAACGTCCATTTTTACGATTGTTTCTCTACGTATCCGAAAGAATTTCACCAACCAACTCGTCACTAAATGTGATAATGTGATAATGTGTTAATGCCACAGCCGGTATTTCATTCGTGTACCTAATCGTATAATTTTTTTTGTTAGTAATCGAACGCGAATTTCGAATACGTACCTTTAGATACATAGTTGATCGATTTTGGTGCATTGCCAATACATACACGAATAGTATATATATGTGTACGTAATGTACGAGTACGAGTACGAGTACGAGTATATCCACTAGCTAGGTACTTACAGTTTACTATAGTTTTCGTATTGGTGTATTTAAAGAGTGTGGTATTTTGTTGTAGCAGAAGTGGTTATGAAATGCTCTGTAGATAGCAATGCTGAAGCCGGGAAAAAATTCATTTTCAAAGTATATACCCTTCGAATTATTAGTGAAGAAAGACGGAAAGACGACACGAGATCATTATGCTGTTACTATTGGTGGAGGCGGTCGTCTTAACGGTTGTCGCGTCGAGTAATGATGTGGATGTCGATCGTCTGAAATCACCCAACGACGATCACAATCATCACCACGAAGAAGCTGTGTTCACATTGGAAGCGTCTGTTCAAGCGACTATCATTCTTACTATCGCTGTTATCATTATAGTTCTCAATACGCTCATTATCACTAGCTTTTCAAATTTCCGAGGTAAATATGCTCATTTAACAACGTACAAGTACCTAGTTACCTAGTCTTCTGTGAGCCGAGTACCTAGTACCTACTTATCTAACTGCAGTTCGCTGTTCAGCTTACGCATTATAAACGGGTAGTTAGGTACCTACGAGTATACTGCAGGTGTAGGTTGCAGTTGATAAATCGATGCCAGAAATTATCGTTTGTCCAAAACTCTTTCTATATTCTACGTAGATGCGAGTCATTCTTCAGAAAGAGACTACTTTTTAAGCCCCCAAGTAATGATAGCGTCCTTAGGAAAAACAGAGTAGGTTTTTGTGATTTTCCCAACTATTTTTACGTAGCGTGTACCCCACTAGTACTATATATGTACTTAGCCTTTTCGTTGAAAAATGTTTGAAAAAGTCGGTTACGCCGTCTTTTTCTCGAATATGCATCGCACACTCGCACGCGTGCAATAGTACGAGTATTTCAAACCGTACAATGTTGACTCGGATCATGGGTCACGGGAATGGCATGTGTACCTATCTTAAAAATTTAACAAATTTTCTCTCGTTGCAAATTGAACAACAGACAACTAGATAGGTTTGTAATAGGTAAACATGCAAAAAATAGTACGGTACCTAAGTAGTTTATTCAACTAGGGAGGTGAAGTGATTTTTGACAAATTTTGAGGTTTATTGGCCGATCGAAGCGAAGGAAATAAATCAAAATCGTTTAAAATCATTCATCTCCCTACTTGGATGAGGTAGTTTTCGTTAACGAGGGAGAAAAAGTAGCACTTCTACTCCTAGTAACGAAAAATTCAATTTATCTGCTCATTTTGCTAAATATAAGCGCATTGCAAAATCAAAAATGTATTTTCGAAAGTTTAATACGCTGCGGAAATGAAACGATGCGTTGTGTGTGTTAGAAAACTTGAAATTCCCTATCGCTTCTAAGCGTTTTATTGATTTTTTTCTATGGACCCGTCGTTTTCAAAATACTTATTTTCGAAGAACAGAAAAATTTGATTTTTCATCTTTTCTACCTCGTAGAGCCTTTGCTCGACAATCGCAGTAAAAATTTCTCAAGTTCAAACCCGTGAAAAATTATCTCAAGCATAACGTTTTTACCCAAAATACTCACTCGGCTCGTTTCTTTTCAAAATCAATAAATGCATATACGTGTAAAGAGTATTTTTGAAAAACCACGTTTTTCATTTTTAATCGCGCACTTTTCGACAATCAAGCTAGGTAGAGTTTCAGTATGTGACAAAGGGGCAGCAAATTTTGTATATCTAAAAGTTTTCAATGTGGTTGGTTATAAGGGATCAAATATTTGAAAAAAACTTGTAAAAATTGCTAATTTAAAAAAATGTTTGAGAATAACCAAAACAAAGAATCGCTCTCTTTTAGCAAAAATAGATATTTGTACCTACTATTACCGGTATCCAATGTTGCTCGAGTTCAGTGAAAAAGGTTGGCCTTTCCGATGTCGCAAACCTCACCCTTCTGCCCGGCTCGAATCAAAACTGATCACAGTTATCCTAAGAAAAACACCTCAAAAAATCAAATTTTTAGTTTTCAAATTTCAAAATTTTACAACATTTGTAACTAAATTAGGTAAGTCGTATAGGTACTAGGTACACGGGCGAGATTTGCAGCATCGAATTGACCCGTAATGTAGCCAGGATTTTTTCGGGAGTGGGATATTGGAAGCGAGTGAAAATGGGGGTTATCGAAACATATACAATATAGGTTCAGCGTTTACTGGTGGTCTCTCGATCAGACGCATAGCCGAACAACCATTCGAGGGGGTGTGATGAGAAAAATTACGATTTTATGTGAAATTTTATAAAAATATTCATTAGCTCCCCTTCCTCCTTTGGCTACGCCACTTGGATTGACTATAAGCAGCATTCTATAAAGCAGGACTATGCGGATGCGCTAATATCTTCCTATTATACCTACCATATACGAGTGTAAAAAAGTTTTTTCGTTGACAATGGGTAGGGAGGGAGGTGTGAGATAGGCATCTACCAAAGTGCAAATCTATAAAATTGAAACATTTGTAAACTAATTAGCGTATGCGCTGCCAAATGTACCTACTCGTACATGCTGGTATTTTGGCATTTATTGGATTTGGTAATTTTGCAGGAACGGGGAACGTGTTGAACATTTACATACTATCTTTATCGATAGCCGACTTGGTGTGCGGTCTATTGGTGGTACCCTTGTCCGTGTATCCTGCACTGGTGCGTCAATGGGTGTACGGAGATTTAATGTGCCGAATAGTAGGATACACGGAATCTATAGTGTGGATCGTGTCGGCGTACACGTTAATGTGGATTAGCGTTGATCGATATATAGCGATACGAAAGCCTCTTCGATATGATACGGTGCAAACCAAGACTCGCTGCCAATGTTGGATGGCTTTCACGTGGATATCTTCGGCGATGATGTGCAGTCCGCCGCTGCTCGAATACAGTCCGGCGCTATTCGACAAAGATTCTTACATCTGCGTGCTGAACTGGGAACGTATGATAGCTTATTCCGCCACCTTGATTATTCTAGTCTTAGGTCCGAGTTTAATTACCATCGTTTATACCTACACTTACGTTTTCGTTATCGTACGACGACTCAAACAAGGCGACTTATCGCATGACAAAGAATATGTGACCGCGTTAACCGAAGCCTTGGCCAACCCTAATCATACCTTGTCCATAATATTGATCGTAACGTTTTGGATATTATGGATTCCTTTTCTGGCGATTAAAACTTACGAACAATTATCCGGACATAAAATAACCATACCGCATCTACATTTCGTTATCGTATGGTTAGGGTTTTCGCATTCCGCTTGGAAAGCTTTCATATTGGTCACATACAGTCCGCAATTCAGAGTCATGTTACGTTTGCTGTGTATAACGTTATGTTGCCGTCAAAGAACTGCGCACGATATCGAATTAATGAATATGGAAATAGAAGACTGATTTTTTTCTTCTTTTTCTTCGCCCCTTCTCCTTCTCCTTCTCCTTCCCCGTCTCCTTCTCCTTATTCTTCTTCTTCTGTTTTTTCTTTCTTCCTTTCTCTTCGATTACTTAAACATTTTAGGTACTTATTAAGTACGTAAATTTACTCGTATTCGTATTTAATCGCGGTAATACCTGTGTAGGACTATAGTTAGGGTATAGAGTTACCTATTCGTATTCGTACGTATAATCTACGCTCTCTGGCCGTGCTTTTCACCTACCCACTCACCGTACCATCGTGCGTATATGTATGTATGTAGCTATGTACTTATACCATACCTACCTATCTACCTAACGTACCTGCCCACGTACGTGTACCACCTACCTACAGCACCATTCGGTAGCTTCTAGCTACGTACACGTACCTTTAACTAGACGTATATGATAAGTATGTGTATAAGACCTAAGTATGGTACAAACGATCGACCTACCTTTACATCAGTACATGTTGGTTTATGACAGCAGGTCTACGTATAGATTTAGGTAGGTAGATAGGTAGGTCTACATAATGTTGGTAGGCGATATACAAATTACAGCATTGACTTCGATTTCAAACGACGCCTTGCATGCTTTCATCAGCACCCAACTTCGTAAGCTTTAGACTCAAATTTTACAATTGGAGTGATTTCAGACACGATTCGCACCACCGATGCTGTTTTTTCTCCAAGAGAAAGGGGTGGTAGAAATGAATAGGTACCTACTTATGATAGTTCTTACCTGTCTCTCAAGTATTTACCCCGGACTTAGATTATTAGGTACGCGTATATCTTCGAGGGTGAAATTAGTTGGAAAGAAGTTGGTTGGTCTGTCAGTAGGTCGGTCCTGGTTTCTCAATCTTCGAGAGTGTGAGATTTTAAGAAAATTGTGACATTTTCGATTGCCTGCGGACTTTTTACAAGAGAGACGAGCGTAAAATTTCGAAGGAAAAAAAAACATTTTTATGATTTTACGGAGTTTGGAGTTGAGAAAAATAATCGCGCATCTGTAATTTTTGAAGGAAACTGAAATGTCTTTGCCTTTCCTAAACATACATACTTATACACGTACCTCTAACAAAAAGAAAGCTCCGAGCAGAAGTTACACAGCGTTAAAAATTTGGCAATTTTTCATCTCAATTTTTTTCTCGATACCTAGCGCAAAAAAATATTGGTTTGACAAAACGTATCCCACGAAAATACTACCATATGCCTGCGTATTATACGAACACGTATGGACATTCCTATCTATTCATGGTGTTATTACGTTTCTGCAAAATTGTATTGCGGTTGCTTTTCTTTTGATTTTGAAATTGAAATCAAAAACAATTTCTACCTTGAATTTTCCACGTACATACTTACTTCAACATTAATTTAATGCTTTTTCGGTTTTAACGATATTATCTAGAATATGCCCGAGTATCTACCTAGAATAATTGCGCGTAATATGCTTAATAAGCAATGATCCGTTGAAGGCAGAGCTTCTAAGCCAGTCTCGAATTTTAAATATCGTCGAGTTATAATCAGACGTTGGTAGATATATTTTTCCAATTTTCAGCCAAACCATTACTTGTGCCTAAAAATAAGTACATACCTACCTATTAAGAACCGATTCCGCCAACTGTTTTGTATATCCTGTCCCCTGTTTAACTTTCATAAGAGCAACGCAAATCTTTAATCTTTTTGATCTATAGATATACCGAACAAAAATTTATGAAATTTCAAATAAACCTATAGATAGATAGATAGATAGATAGATAGATAGATAGATAGATAGATAGATAGACAGATAGGTACTTTGAAGCGGCTTGAAAAAAATCGAACGACATTTTTTATTTATCGAATAATTTAGAAAAATACTTACTGTTTTTCAATTACGTGCACATAGGTACATATTTTTTGAAAAACTATTCGATCGATTGAAAATTCCATCCGATATTTTTTTGAAGTATCCATACTCGCTTCAAATTTCATCAATTTTTATTCAAAAGATCTTTAGGTCAAAATAAGTAAGGATGGAAGTACATATATCGCTCTTGGGGAAGTTATAGCAGGGGCAGAATAGGCAAAAGGGTACCTACCTATGCGAAATCGGGCCTTATAAAGCGTAGGTAATGAGCTCAAAATCAAGTTGAAATAAGCTTCATATTTTCCCATCAAAATAACTTTTTTTTTTAGTTAACGAATTTATGCGGGATTCCTTTATTATTTTATTTTCAAATTCATAAAAATTTCAATCAAATACAAATGGTGAAAAGTTGAAACGATTTTTAAAAATTCAAAATTAAGAGTCGTAGCTTACATTCGCGCATATACTTACGCGTATCTAAATTCAAATTCCAGAATTGAAATTTGAGAATTTTTGCTGCCTGTTTAGCTTTTTGGCATTCGTATTTAGTTACTTCATAGACCGCATGTCGTAATATTTACCTACCTACTTAATTAGATATTTACAATTTACTTACTTTTGAATTGACCTATGAAACGGATTTCAAATGTTCTAAACATTTATACGTACGTATTGATTAGGTGTAATTAAAGGTTTTTTGAAAAAAAAAACTGCTGGGCTGCCATTTGCTCTCGTGATTATGATAAAACATTTAGGTATTTACCTACTTATTAATAAGTAATTTAGTTTCACGCGCTGACGTCGAATTGTATACCATAGATAAGTCGAAATTTTAGAAGCAAGTGCAACCAATTTAGGTACAACGGCGCAAATTACGAAAAACCTCGATGTTTCATTGAAAACGTATTTATTTTTCATTTACCTACCTTTGGTTTTTAATTTTTTCGCTGATTTATGACAACGTTTATATCGCATTTCTTTTTCCGTTGTCGTCGTTATTCATGATGTTGCTGTTGTTTTTATTGTTATATTTTATAAGATCTTTTAATCATTATTCATTTGTATTGTTTTTGTTTTCATCGTAATCTTCTACAATACCTACATAATATTTTTAATTTTCGGAAAGTAAGGAGAATTGTGTGTGTACTCGTACCATTGAGCGAATTTTGGAATTAGGTACCTACCTTCTTTTTATACCGAACAAAAATCGTTATCGAGTCGTATATCGTACGTTCTTTTTCGACTTGACTAATAACCAAGTCGAATAGATAATGCGCGTAAAAACCCCATATTTTGGTGGAGAAAATAATCCTATCCTACTTCGACAATAAAATAAGTATAATATACTACGCGAACAAGCTACCTACTTAAGCGGTCTCTAAGTGTAAATAAATTGATATCTGTGTCCTAAGGTGATTCGCCTGTAGTTGCTGATGGGCGAGAGCTATTTTTGTGGCATTTTTCTCAATTATCCCACTTGGAATGGTTTAAATGTTTTTGTAAGACGTACCTACTACCCACTTATTTGATACGCCAATAAACCTTCCCCCTCCCCCCTCCAAAAAACTAAATCCAAAGGCTACCTTTTTTATTTCGTCTTCAAACTCGTTCATTTCAAATTTTACCATGCATCCTACCTACTTACATAATCTCGTTAACTTAGTTTAATTGAGAAAATAAAACGATGAAATAATTAATAGATAGGTATCGCAAATTAATCGGACGTACATATGTATATTTAAGAGATGTAAATACATCGGAGTACATTCGTATTGATATCTTACCTATTCGTAAGGATACGAGAAAAAATAGTACCTGCTATAACGTATTGTAGTATTGTACGAGTAGGTATACTCGTAGATGCTCGTAGTTACGAAAAGGAAAGGCGCAACCCGGACTCGGTACACCGCATCGTGACGCACACGGCACACCTGATAAATGCGAAAGGTGGGAGTCGGTACAAACGGCTAACATATGAGTCATTTTACGTCGAACAAATTTAAATTTATAAATTGATGGTTTGAAAAATTTTTCAGAAAACTGATATTAATGTGCAAAAATTGCTTTTATTAATATAAGAAAAATATTACTTAATTGAAGGAGAAAACATCTGATTTGCATGATTACATTTTGAAGAGAGGGAAGACGTTATCAACTATTGTCAGAAAAAATTGAAAGGAAATGCTATCAGTAGGTACCTAGTTGATAATCGAATAATCAAAAAAAGTAAAAACAATTACGATTGTTTTTTCAATTAACTTTTTAGCAGTCTCAGGTCTCAATAAGTATTCGACTTTAAATACAAAATTATAAGCTACGTTACATAAGCGAATCGCCTTAATTATACGGTAATTAAAATTTTACTTCTCATTACCTCTACCCCCTCTATTCGCAAAAAATTCAAAATCTGCCCTATACCATTTCCGCGCAGAAATTATTAGTACCTATTGTATCATTTGTATATTTTTCTTTTTCGGCTCGAAAATCCGCTAAAATTATAGGCCTATATGATTACGAATGAATAGGCACGACAGCTGAGCTAGGCGCACAACTTTCCATCTTTCTTCTTTCCACCTACTACCTAGTATTTACCTCTGTGGCGAATATTTCAATGTACCGATCATCAAATAACGGTTGGCTAGAATTTTCTAAAAAATTGTATTCGAATTTTCTATTAAACTGCCTCCAAATCTCTAAATTGTACCTAATTCATTTCAACAATTATACGTATTAACAATAGGCTGAAATGTACAGATAAGTGTTTTTAAATCTTCGGTTTGATACACTCACACTGCCAAACCTAGTAAAAATTAAAACCACATGTTCGTTTTTTATCACAGCTTAAACAGCATACCAGATACCAAGTGAAATCAAAATAACAGGTAGCTATT
The DNA here is from genome assembly GCA_900064475.1 of Pseudococcus longispinus. NCBI lineage: Eukaryota > Metazoa > Arthropoda > Insecta > Hemiptera > Pseudococcidae > Pseudococcus > Pseudococcus longispinus. Next base: position 21,073 of record FIZU01015360.1, on the reverse strand, counting down.
TGATAATTGGTACATTCGGGATATTCGCCGTAGTTATCGATGTTATTGTTGTGTTGTTATTGTTGTTGTTTTTAATAGAGTTCGTTTTGTCTAAATTTATTATTTGATTCGCGAGTAGTGTTGTTCACCCATCTACTAATATGCCAGCATAAAAGTATGTAAAAACTTCATTCATAAATCGTACCTAATACTTACTGGTATTTGCCAACGAATTTGATTCAAAATTTACAAATGTTTGGACAAAACGAACGTGGATAAGTATTATTTTAGTACCTACCTATCTATTGTTGATTTTTTTTTTTGTTGAAATTTATTGTTATCGATGATGATTATTAATATTTTTGGCAATTAAAAGTATGTATAATTTTAAATACTTACCTAACTAATTATCGCCTGCTAAGTATAAGAACGTGTTGTAACTTGTAAATCGTACTGTCTACAGTTGTCAATATGTAGGCAGTAGTAGTATCTACATACCTACCTGCCTACTATTTTCTGAATTTCGAATTTTCCCTACTTCGTTTGGTTTTTATGTAAAAATGTCCGTATTTAAATTCTTATAAGGTTAGCCGACGACAAAGGGCATGACGGATATTTATATGACGTTAGTTTCATCGTGTAGTTCGGTGTTTGCCCAATAAATGCGTCGCATCTCAATTCCTACAAGCCCCTTATCTCTTCATCAGGGAAAACTGTCAACTACGTGTGTATTTGAAAATGTACCTCCGCAAGTACGGGAATTTTAATTTCAAGCAAACTAATCAGACGACTGGAGTAAAAATATCCTTCTTCGTATATGTTTTTTGCGTATCTTCAATTACGAAGGGACTGCAAAACATTTTAAACCACATTATCGCAAGGCAGAAAAATACCTAGATCTGCGAGCAGAATTATTCTTTTATAGGTAAGAATACTTCGGGAAAGCTTAAAATCTATTCGTTTTGCCATTTTATCGAGCATTTTGCTCCAACCACATCCGACGAATATTAATACCAACCAACTATTTTTTGCTTCGCGTTCGCATACTTCTTCGAAAATCAAGTTATCCGTGTTTATAATTTTTTTTCAAAATCCAGTACTTACCTACCTGCCATTTATAAATTATATTATCGCTTTGACTAGCGAGTAAAACAAAACTTCATTTCATCTTCGGGTACACGTACTTTCCTCCGATTGCGATGAAGAGATATGGTCGCTGTAATCTACACACTGATAGATATTAACCTCGTATATGGCCGCCATATGCCGCCTAGCGCCGGTTAAAATTACCATCTGCAAAATGTTTAACTGGCCTCGAGTGTCATTTAAAAAAAAATGGATTCGTTTCTTTAATTACGATTTGATTATTTACTGTTTTGTTCTAAGTTAGGAATTTTTTCTCGGTTAAAAAGTTTTTTTCTACAATAAAATGATATGTACCTACTTTACAATCGAACATTAAATAAACCTCAAAAATTGATTTCTGGGCATGTTTTTATTCGAGCGCATGGCCTTATTCCAGTATTTATGACTTTTCTTTTCATTATTATTATTATTTTAAATGTAAGTATTACGAAAAACTATTTGTTCTAATTCATTATTATCTACCCGAGTACAGATTTTTATTCATCTAAATGATTTTAAAAAATCAAGTAAGTGAGTATGATTTATTTCTTGTTATGAAAATTTTTCAAACGATTTACTTACTCTTTTCCGTCCAAATGTACCCCTAAAGTTTTAAAAATTTTATAATAGAATAATAGGTAAAAAAAAAAAGAAAGAGAGGTTAATACCTACCAATAATTTATTCGATGATATACGGGGTTCCCAAAAATATCGTGTACTTTTGTATGCAAAAATTACCCAGTAGGTAGGTTAGGTACCTACACATATATCTAAAGTTGATTTCGTATTCGAAAAAATAAGTACGTTAATACTCGTAAGTCGATAATATACCGAGTAGGAAATCTTTATTCTACTGGTACTTACCTATTTCTACCTGTGTTTTCATCGGTTCATCTTCGTAATTCAAATTTTACACCGTGTTACCAACAATTTTAGTTGCGCAGTCTGCACACGCGGCTACCATATTTTACTTGTACGAGTACACAATATTTTTGGGCTCGGTGATTTAATCTTCAATTAGTACCTAATGATTACCTACCTAGTAATACATCTACCGACTAGAACTAGAATTTTGTTTTATAACATTTATTTTTATTTTTCTGTGTTTTTAACTGACGCAACGTGGCAATCACAATGTATGCGAATGAATTCTTTTATTTAGATATTCTTCGCGTATCGGGTGATATTTAAGCTTAGCTATATATTATAAGTGAGATAAATTTTTTTACATGTAGATAAACAAGCGCGTAGGTAGTGATAATGTTGGAATATCGCGTATACTCAAATAAGTACTTTTCGTTCAGATACGAGAATTTAAGATACGGGCTAAGTTTTAAGTAATTAGGTAATTAGGTATACGAACGATTCCTTTTTTCAATTGAGAAAACAGGTACACACCTACTTACGAGTACATACTTGAAAATGAAATCTAACAACGTTATTTCAAAGGACTTTTCCATTTTATACCTACTTAATTACGTGCCTATTTACTTAATTTATTGATTGAAATTTTCAAAATAAGTACCTATGGGTATGCATACGGTTAATTACACTAGCTTACTGTCTAGTAGGTAAATAATGAAATTACAGAAATAAAAGTAAACGTAATTATATTACACGCCAATGCGCCATACAATCTCAAAACGATGTAGGTATCGTACTGAATTCATTCGTCAATTACCTACATTATATCGATTAATTAAGTAAAAACCTTCTTATAAAACTGAGATTTTTTTAAAATACCGAAATGCATGTTTGGCACTACAGCGCTTCGATTGGTAAATAACAAATGACGAAATATTCCGAAAGATATTAATAAAAAAACGTTTACGTACATATTATAATTTTAACGAATAATGATACTTACCTACCTATAAGAAATAACCCAGTTAACTATACTTATACTATACCGATGCCTTTTTTTCTTCTTCTAAATTGTACATACCTAACATTATAAAATTAACTACCTACAAGTAATTTCGCGAAATCTCGTTGGTAACTTATACTATTTGTTGACGTGTAATAGAGGTAAACCGATTATGCGTTCCAAAAGCGTAAACAATTATATTGTATTACCTTCCTACCCTACATACGTACTCGTAGATAATTTTTTTCGTAGAAAAAAACGATGCCTATATGTTAGTATCTAGGTACAATATTTTCTTTTTTTAATGTGTGTGAAAACTATTGTTATTGAATCAATTTCATTTTGTTGTTTTCTTTTGTTTTTTGTTTTTTCGATTGTTTTATTTGTTAGGCATGCTCAAGCATAATTAATCTCAATGTGAAAGAAGGTAGATGGGTATGTGAGCGTGAAAGTTTCAATTTTTCACGACTCACCGTAGTTCTACCTACGTACTTAAATATTAAAATATAAAATGTTACTACGTTTTTACAGTCTCGTTATATTTATATATATAAAATTTGTTTTATTTTGTGGTTTTTATCGAGTTTTTTCCTATTTAAAAATAACGTTTTGAATTTTTATTCATACTTTTGGAATGTTTTGTTTATAAAATGTACGATTATTTAGTAATTTAGAAATATGAAATGTTGAAAAATAAAATACTATTGATGACGGAATATAAAGAATTTTCTTCCTTTTTTTCGCCTTCTCTTTTTCTTTTTTAATGCCAGTCTCGCCATCTAAGCACCTACTCAGGTTAGTCGTACATTTGGATTACGGGTCTGGGTAGGTACCTGCATATTAAATAAGCGCGTCGATTTAATTTTTCAAGAAAGCCACGTATGAGTATTCAAAGAGGTTTAGCAGAGAAAAAAAATCCGCCAACATGAAAAAAAAGATAACTCCGCATTCCGTAAAAACGGGTTCCCATCTTTTGAAATTTGTTATCGAAAATATTCGGTACAAATTGCCAGTGCGCTTGATTTTTCATCTTTGCCAGCTTCTGTTTTTCTCTCGGTGAGCTATTGGTTGGTGCTTTGCAAGAAAATCAGGCCGAACGCTCAATGTCTCTTTTCCAGAAGGTAGATAAAATTGAAAATGAAAAATCACGCAGATACATAGTATATGGTATCTGCAACCGTCCTTACTTAAATACCTACCTATACTAAATTTACCTATTTTCTAGATCTGACCCGAGCATCTCATTTCGTAATGAACATTACCCAAATTTTGTGCGCATTATTTTATGATTCATATAAGAGAATATGGAACGAGTAGATCTATACATTGCAAAAATACCATAAATAGATTACGAAGATACTTCACTCCCTATCCAAATCGTACACTTACATTACACACCTATTCGTTGATCACACCTTGAACAGTACTGCAACATTTTACAACTCGTTCGAACTTTGTCTTTCCCTGTAATCGAATCAAATTAACGATTTAAGTTCATCAACTGAATACGAAAAATTCCAACACGAAGTAGGTAGCTGAGTTATACGTGAAAAAATATAATAAAATTTCTAAGGTCTTAAACGAGCAGACCAGCCACCCATGATACCTATACCTACGAGTATACGCGAGAAGAAGAAGCGAAGGAGGAATTGTAGAAAAAGATGAACCATTTTATTACTTACCTAGAAATTGATTTATTCATGTTTTGAGTGGATTTCAACTTATAACGTAATCGAAATGGATGGACTTTGTCTTGTAAGCATTCGTCAGAAGATACTCCTTCATCGATCTCTTCGCATTCCGCTTTGATACCCATTTTCTGGCACAAAAAAAATGCAATGGAGGTATAATACAGTAGGCGATTAGATACCCCGTTATCAATCAAAGCTATAATTCTAATTTACTTTTTTACACGGTATGGCAACCGGATACCCCTACCCCGTAATATTTGGTATTCCTACCAAGTTTTAGTATGAAAACTAAAATGTTGAGCAGTGCAGAACTAATGTACCTATCAAAAAATCCCTTTCCTGACTAAAATCTCCGAAGGGTGCTAAATATTACGAGGCATTCTACGAAGCGCCTACCTGGCTATAAGGACTATAATATTGATATACATCGGCATGTATACCTCTTAGTACCTATCAATGTTTAATGGTAAATGCGGGTATGAAAAACAAATAATTACTCACCTCGGTCATCGTCTTGATGAGCCCTCTTTGTTTATCCAATAGAGTGCAAATTTTTTTCAATCTTGACTTGACTTCTTGAAGTTCGCTCATCTCGTTATCTTCTTTTCTTTCCAACACGTGTTCAATTCCTGCTTAATAAATTCGATAAGTAGGCCAAATGAGAAGAATTGTGACTTTCTTATGTGGTATGTGTACTCGGTAGATACTGACCTTCTTCGGAGAAAGCGTGATGAAACCATATTCTAAATAAGAAATCTAAAAAACCGATTTTCGATTTTCGTTCGTTAGGATATTCGATTAATTCTTTTTTATCGATTCTTTCTAATAATATTTTGGGTAATTTTCGTTCAAGTTCCGAATGCATCAATACCTAAACACAAACAAAATTATATTCGTAATGTACTCGAGTAATTTGCGTTTAGAGTAGGTAGGAATCTACTACTCAAAATTTATTAATTTATCAATAAATTCGACTTGCTTGCATAGCCAAACGTTTCAATTTGGCGTTACGTTTCACCGATTCGATATCTCCGACGGCCAGACCAATTAGTAAATTCATCAATAAAATTGGCATTAAAATCATAAATACGCCAAGTATACAGAACACAGGCAGCGGATATGGAATCGATTTGTGATCATTTTCCACTGCGTAATAAGGATAAACGTAAGTTCCCAAAAAATCAATTTCTCCCAACATCATGGCGAAAGTTCGCAGTACTGACATGGGAACCGAACTAAATGCCAAGTGATTGCCCTGAAAATAATAATAAAAACTCGAAAGTCGAATCACGAATGGATACTAATCCAATAGACAATAAGTATACGAGTAGGTATGTTGTAAGTAGCCTAGAGCTAGAGCCATTTCGAGTCCAAACTCCAAACCAAGGAAAAATTGGTCGAATGTCGCTGCTCCTTTTACTGGATAAATAGCTCTATGTCGAGTGATAAAAAATTTTCCGTCAGTTTTAAGCACTATCTCGATTAGGAGGCCAGTCAAGATAAATTTTCTTCCATAAATTTTTTTCTCTAACGAAATGAGATGGTATTAACTCAAAATAAACAACGTATCGAAAAATCGAAGAATTGAAAAAAGTTTCCATTTTAAGTAGAAGCTCTAACCTAATGTGCGTAACTTGACAAATACATTAGTGCTGCAAATTCGATACGATATCATATCGAAATATCGATATTTTCATCATATCGATATTATTTAACCCTGAAAAAGTGCAAAATTTTCCCGTTTTTTTCGTATTTTTGACCATTACTTTTGCGTATGTTAAAATGTAAAGAATTCAAAAAAAGTAATTAATGCGTTCGTATAGATAGTAGAAAACTTGAAAAAAACTCCAGCAATTCTTGGTTTTCCAGGATCAAAACAAAGCATCAATTTGTCGATATATCGATATAAAATTATTTTGGCCGATATTTGCAGCACTAAAATACATCAAGGTACACCAACTTACTCGAGATAATAAAATGTAGAAAGCCAAGCCGAATGCTACAATCAGTATGAAAAACACGATCAACACCTTGATCAGCGTTTGTAGTATTTCCAAAAACATAACGACGTAAATTCCCACATGATCGAATCTGCAAAAAAATTAATTTGTCCATTTACTTACAATAAAATTTCAAAAAAAATTATAATAATAAGCGATGAATTTAACTTTTATTTAAAAGGAAAAGTTCCGAGATTGTGAATACATTTTTTGAATACCTACGTATGCATTTATTATAACCTTAAATTAAAAAACCCTATGTCAACTTTTTTCTGAAATTAAAAAACAGTGATGAAAATTGAAGTAGATCTACCCAATAACAAATTACTTTATCACCTTTCATTACAATATCTGACATTTTACTCAAGCGCCTACTCTGACTCGATTCTAACGAGTCGTGTCCGAGACGCGAAAATAATCGCTTCAATTGAGAACCTGATAGGTATTTTAAGAGACTATACTTATCTAACACAAGATTACCTGTACGATAGACCACACCCCCTTCACCAAATTCGATCACCGTATTACGAAAAGTTAGGTGTAGGGTCTGGTTTGTCAAAATGTACTCGGAGGTAGGTACCTACCTTTGTAAATTCAGCAGTAATGTAAACCATGATAAAAATACGGTAATCGAAGCGCATGAAATTTGCAGTTCAGTAGAGCGGCCGACCAAACCAGGAGTCACCAGAACCGTAGTAGAAACGTACAATAATATGTAAATTATATTTGTCGGATCCAGCAAATAATTCCACGTTTGCTGATAAAACTGAATCAATTCTCTCATGAGGTTTAATATGATATAAATCAAAATGATCGACGCTGCTATAATCATCGACGGGGTTTGTTGAACTTTCTGCAACTAAAAAATCGATACCTACATTCGTCAACCTTTCAAGTTTCAACCAGTTATTCCAGTATATAAGTAGGTGTACATAAATAACGAAGCGTTTCAAACAGCTTATTGATTAAGTAGGTAAGTATTTGCGTGAAATTCTCACATAAGCGTTGGGAGCCAATGAATTGGAACTGTTGTTTTTGTATAGCACCGATTCGCCATTGTTGCTCATTAAATTTGAAGAGAAAAAAGTTACAAAAATTAGAAAAATGCTGTACAATAGTAAATGCGTTAAATGGAAGTATTTGCCGTACGAATTCCATTTCATTTCCAAGTATTTCTGACTTAGCGGATGGGCTAGTAATTCAACCCTTCGATGAGCCACCATTGCCTATAAGTAATTTCATATTGTTACAAGTAATATAGGTACCTAATGGTAAATACATATGTAGGTAGGGTAATTTAAGCAAATATGCCCCGTTAGACAATGTGCTTCACCCTCGCGTGTACACCTTTTGATCTTAGTCTTTAGGTATGATTTTCATGATTACCGAACAACTGGTTGCTGTTTAATAGCAAATTGAAGCTTAGGGAATGAAAAAAATTAAAAAAAAAATTTCATGGGCACACAAAAGTGCGATTTTTTCACATAGAAAAATTATTTTGAATGAAGTAAATTTTTTTTCGTAAAGTATATACCAAATATATCAGTTTTTACGCGAAGATACAATTTATTGTCTTGTACTTTGCTAGTAATCATACAAAACATTGCATGACTAGTTTTTGGTAATATGCCCCATCTTATTTATTACGTAATTGAAAATTCTGATGATGTTTCATTCCATATTTGCGTTGTATTATTAGTTTTTTTGTTACAATGTATAAGAACAAAAAACCAACATTCTCTTGAAAATGACATTTGGATGGTTTGGCAGAAGCTAATTGAAGTTACAGAAAATCTAGTGGGACACATTACCAAACATTTTGGTAATAGGGCCAAATTTTAGACTTTTGGAAGGAAAACTCATTCTGCCACAGCTTCTAACATTAGCTCAATTAGTATGTTGAAAATTTTTAATGTACGAAGGAACATACATTGAATATAGAAAAATTGCCGTTCAATTTGAAACAAATTGACGAAGTTATAGATGCTAAACGTAAAGTGGGGCATATTTGCTTAAATTACCCTAAATATGTTGGATTGGACAACTATCAAAAACTTACATTTAACGCAGGTAATGGTTCAGGTTTTGGTAGTGCTCCAGTTGATGTCTCGTTTGATTCGGTCACGCATTGCAGACAGGAAAAATTGTAATGAATCTGAAAATTTGTTCATTAAAATGGATAAGTAAGTAGGTATCTGAATTGTACTGTATTCTAGTTGATAGAATGTTGAAATGAAAATTCCAAATAGATAGGTAGATAAAGATATATCTTTTTAACGTCGACAGACGACATTCACTAGTAAGCCAATACCTACCATTTGACGAATGTCAATATTCATCGGTAGGTAAGTACCTATATGTCCAAATAAGCGCGTATTAAGTAAGAATTTTTCATTTTTTCAAATTTCCAGTGATTTATGACATCCGTCGATTATCGGCATTCGCCGTAAATTATGTTTATGACTATAAAAAAGCAAATTAAACGCAGCCCAAATGATCTTTGATAGACCATTGTATTGGTATACCTACGTAAAAAAGTTTGGAATCCTTTTTACAATTAGCTTTGGTTATACATTTATCTTGAACTGCTTCGAATACTTTAGGCATGGATGCTATTAAAGCTAGAGTGACACAAGGATGTTTATCTGATTTAAGAGCCATTATTTCTTCTCCTCTACAAAACATTAAAAGTACGCGAGTTCATTTTGATTTGATCAATAGGTAAGTACTCCACCAATTAACTAACTAATGCAATAACTAGGTAGGTACATATGTAGTACCTATTTACTTTAAATTTTCGGTTGAACGAGGTCAACGAGAGCTACCTATATAAATAATACTTATGTACTTACAAGAAAGCATATAGCTACCTTGTTTCATGAATAACCATTGCCAAAGCTGCTTCTGGAAATTTGTAATAAATGGCGTAATCGATGGCGCTAAGGTCTTGCGTATTGGGTAATAATTTACATTTCATCGAAAGTAATAAAGAAATGGCGTTTGGCTTATTTTCCATTGTTGCCAAATGCAAAGCAGTGTTCTGGAAAAGGAAAAGTAAAGTTCATGGTGGTAATAAACAGGTAATTAGGTACAAGGTGCTTGAATATTACGTGGTAGTCCTGTAAAATTAGGTAGAAAGAAATATACCTAACCCGGCGAAAATTTTGGCCCGATGTATTTTTCATCAGAAGAGGGGCTCACACTCGCGGAAAACAGTTTTTTTGTAACAATGCTTTCAAATGCCCTTCAAAATTAAAATATCTACATCGATGAAAATATTTTTTGCGCTCGATTTCCTACTGATAAGATCCAGCAACTTTTTTCAATTCTCATTTTAAGCTAAAAGCGAAGAGCAAAAATCACAAATTTTTCAAAATTTCAAGACCATCCTATAAACAAAAAACACGAAAACAACATCTGGCTGGAATTTTCGCCGTTTGACATTTCAACCAAAAATCATAATTCAAAGGCAATCTGCCTCTCGACCCCCGTCAAGTGCTTTCTATAAAGTTAAATATTCTTGATGTTCGGCTAGGTACCTTATCTTTATCACCTTGATCCAAAAGATGGGAATGAACCGAATGTAAAAGCTCCATAGTATGCATATAGCCGGCCATCGCAGCGAGATGTAAAGGATTTCTACCATTATGATCACGATGTAGAAGAGCTCCACGGTCCAACAGCAATTGTACCATGCTGGTGTGTCCTGAAAAAATTTTATCGTAGATATATCGTGCAATGTGCGTAGAAATCGACGCGTTAATGAGTATCTGAGGAAGTTTTGCATACTCCACATGCATAACTACCTTGTTTAGAAGCTATATGAAGCGGCGTAAGACCTTCTCCATTTGCTTCGTTGATGATAAAACTTCCTTTTTCACTGTCCAATAATTTTCTCAAGATATTCATGCGACCAAACCTTCAGAAAAATTTATATATCAAATGCGATAGGTACCATTTTAAAAAAGGTAGGTAATTCTGATTACGCATGGGTAAATTAGATATATTTTCGACCGTTCTCAAAGGATTGCATTTTAAATTAGTACGAGTGGGTAAATAGGTTTCGATGTACTTCTTAGGTACCTGCTACCTACACTTACCAAGCAGCTAGATGCAACGGTGTTTCTTTATTATTGTTTCTTAAATTAATACACGCTCCATACTTCAACAAACTTTCCAAACTTTTGATATATCCTCCTTCACAAGCGCAATGCATCGGCGTACAGCCTTGATTATTTTTCTCATCTAAAAGTTGTTTGAAACCTTCAATGTTTTGAGCCTGCAACGTATTTTTTGAAAACAATAAATCATTTTGTAAATACTAACTCGAGTTAGGTAATTGAGAAACCAAATCAGATTTCGAATAAATAATTTACGATTCTTATCGCTTACCTGACGTACGTTCTCTGCAAATTCTTCGATGTTACCTCCTTTTGTTACAATCAAATGTAATATATTTCGTTGATTAGCGTCCTTCAAATGAATATTAGCACCGAGTTGTACGAGAATTTTCACAGTTTCCCAACCACTACGGGATGCGGCCAAAAGTAGAGGGGAACGATTTTCCTTATCTATAGCGTTAATATCTGCTCCCTAGAAAATTAGAGAAGCAGTTAATAGGTATATTCTTTGATCGTATGCACAGCACATACGTAAACCTAGATAGGTACCATCTATTCTATATCTATGGCACAAATGCGGTCCATTTCCCCACTCTCACCCTCCGAAAACAATGAGAGCTGAGAGGTTTGAAAAGTGTTTCGTACCTTAGTCCTTACATGGATTTGACTAGTCTTCTTTTTAAAAATCGGGGGACCCGTAAGAGGTACACGCAGCGCCGGTTAAACGCACGTGCTATCCGTGCGGTCGCACAGGGCGGCAATTTGAGCAAATTCAAAAATATATAATTTTCTGAATGGTCATCGTATGTTTTCTATGTCATTGTCGTGTAACAATCTCAGCTTTTGAATGCTTTATTTTGCAAAAAAAAATCGCCTTCGCTTCGCTCGAGTTCAATAAGTTTCCTTCTTTTTATAAAATAATGAGTGTTTTTTTTTACACTTTACATGAACTTACGTTGAATAAATTAATTTTTTCTCGTCAAAAACCTCTGTCTCATTTTGAATTACCTGTCTAGCTGTTATGTACTTACTCGCAAACAAAAAATGTCATATTTTGTTTGCATTTTTCATTAGAAATTGCCCTTGACGACTAAAATGTTGGAAAAAATGATGAAATTCCAGGTTTTGAATCCAATTTTCTGCAAAAATTTTCACCCTCGCTTCACTCGGGTGGGGTGCTAATCTCAAAATTTAATGTAATAAGCATTCGATTCAATTTATGAATATAAAACGATCTACGTACTATTCCGAAAAAAAAATTCAAAAAAATCCCCTATAATGGTTGAGTTTATGCCTGTGTCCGTTCCTTGCCATAAAAAAAATGTAGTAGCAGTTGGAAAATTTATGATTTCATCGAATGAAAATGTAGTTCATTACTCATTAGGTTTTTTTAATAAATATCCTTTTTCAAAAAAGTTATACTCATTATGTTTGGGGGGGGGGGAGGGGATTTGATGAAGGGCGGCGAAAGAAAAATCGCACAGATGTCATTTTATATGCATTTTTTCGACAGGAGGCAAAAACAAAAGATAGTTATGTCAAAAAATAGCTAAGTAGGTATTCAAAGGCATCCAATTCACATTTTAAAAATAAATGTACATTTTCTGATACTCTTGTGGGGTCCCATAAGCTGGGATTGCGCAGTTTGAATAAGAAACCAAGCAAAACTCATCGACGGTAGCTATACGAGTATATGTGAGATTTCCTCGTAAGCGTGACTTAGGTACCTATTTTAAAGAATTCCACTCAAATTACCTACACCAAAAATTAGATAGCGTGCTTTCCTGTAAGAAAGGGAAGAAAAATTGAAGATAGGTAGGTACTCGCCAACTTTCAACCCCTCTAATCTCAATGGAAGGCTGAGGAAACGGACATACAAGACAGAGAAATTCGGTTAGGGAAATTTTGCTACGTAAATTACAACCTCTTCGATTAAATATTTAGCGATTTCAAATCTATTAAACATGGCAGCGCAATGTAAAGGTGTCATTTTCTGTACATCGCACGAAGACAAGCATTGTTTTTTTTCTTCGGGTTGTAAAGAAAACATCAATCTGACTATATCAATGGCGCCTTGAGAGCATGCGAGGTGCACAGGAGTGGACATATCGTGCTGTTGAGTGGAAATTTTTGCCCCAGATTTCAAGCATAATTCAACTGCCTGAAAGAACAGATAAAAATTGAAAATTTTCTATTTTATAGGTAGTTAAGTACATAATGGGGGTAGGTGTCTATTTGGTAGTACACGGCTATTCGTATACGCACGTGCCACATAGACTTACTTTGAAGTCGCCGCTATGTATAGCCGAATGTAAGGGAACGTTTCCTTCAGCGTCGAAAAAAGATATCATTTGTTCTCTGGTGTTTCCACAACTTTCGCCCCACTGTAAAAATACTTCCATAACGTGGGAGGATGCATTTTTCGCAGCTTCGTGTATCGGGTAGTAGCCATTATTGCAAGGTTGCCTCGTTTTCGCCCCGAACTGCGTAATCTGTAATCGCGTGTATTGTGTAGGTACTTATGTAGATGAGCATTGCGTTGTGTTACCTACTTATTAATACTCGTAGGTACCAATAATTATACTCGTACGTAGATAGCGAATAAAACAATCAACGTTGAACGTGAGGTACCAGTAGCTGATACTGATACATTAACATACCTATGTATGTAATGTACCTACCTACAGTACCTAGTACCTACTACCTACTCGTACTAGGTAATTACATGTAGGTATATTTGCCCTTTGTAAAATGCAGCAACGTACTAATATGTAGGCACATTCGGCATAATCGTAAATCGCTGCAAGATGCAACGCTGTTCTGCCGTGTTCGCCGCCTTGGTGAGGGTTGAATTTCGTATGATACGAAGACATTACTTTCAAAACATTGATTTTATTATGTTCAGTTGCGAGATGTAAAGCCGCTTGCTTCTTGTTATTTTGAATGGTGGTATCCACGCTGCTAAAATCATAGATAGATATTAGATAGGTAAAGCTAAGTATCAAGTAACTCGAGTAACTGACGCACTTTTGTAAAAGAAATTCGATAGCGCATAAAGCTTCATTTTCGATCGCAACATGCAAAGGGGTATTTCCAGCTGCATCTTGAACGTTTAAATCTAAAAGCACATTCATTATTTCTTAGCGGCGTCAAACATATTAAAATGCATTTCTACGTAAGCATAATTTTAGCACTTCAGAAAAGTGCCACGTCAATAACTGTAGTCTAGAAACCGAAATAATTGAAAAGGTAAGTAGGTAGGTAGGTACCTCCTCCGTGATTTTTAATGAATTGTAGAATAGAGACGCGATTCCGAGCTGCTGCTTGGTGAACTGGAGCTCTTCCTTTTGAATCTCTGACCGAAAGTCTGGTGGTATCTGCTTGGTACAAGCGATTAAAATCTTCCAAATTACCGCTTTCGGCCGCCTATAACAAGTTACCTAAGTAGAATATGAGAACTCGAATAGGCAACTTTAGGTATAGGTGAATTAGGTAGGTACCATGTAAGAGGAGGAAAAAGATCAATTTTTGAAATTTAGTATCGAAATGTTTGGGAAATTCAAAACGATAGGTACAGCTTAGTAGATAATAAGAAACGTGTCTGTAAGTATGCGTTGTAAGTGACGCGACGGGTAATTTTGATTTTTATTCATTTACTCGTACTTGTACTCGTAAAACTAGTTTTACACACAAAAAAAAAGTTTTTCAGCTGAAATCACATCGTACAGGGAGAAATTTTAGGCTTTTTGTAAACAAATGTGTGGCGTTTACGACTCATATTAAGTGAACGAGTAGGTGTAGATGGGTAATAAAAATGAATGCGAATGAGTTCGGCGCCAATCATACGTATTAAATAGAAAATGTCGTTTCGTAGGTACCAGGAACTTAGGCAGTAGGAACCATATTATAGGTATTATTTATCAGCATGTAAAATTAGTTTTCATTTCGACGGTAAAAATTACGAATACCAAATTGAACGCGTAGGACGTAGATAGGTAAAACATTCGGGTACTAATACTAGATATAATCATTTATTAATTACAATAATGGATTGTAAAAATTGCACACATGCTGAAAATTGTTTTTTAGCTTCGCGTTGTCATGATCTTAGTTAATAAAATGTTACCAAAAATTTGTTTACAACATTCACCGGTAATTTTCGACATTCACGATGTTGTACTACCTATTCTATTGCTAAATACCAGGAACGCGTGCAAATTTGCACATAGGTCTTGGTCTCTTGGTATGAGGGCTGTTCTACTCGCAGTTGAAAAAAGGAAATAAAGAGAACGATTTCATTAATGCATAGTACTCTCACCACCATATACGTAGGTACCTATTAACTCTTAATAATGGTTTTTATAGACGCCCCAAACCACGTACCATTTGCATCCCCCGCTTCTCTCACTTAACTTTGCATTGCAGGGGAAAAAGCACAAGCGACTGACACGATATTCGACCTTCCCATCATTTTTGGAACGAAATTCCTTCAATTCAAACCCTCAAATTTTTAGCTTTCTAGGAGAGGAAGCAAAAATAAAAAGAAGTGATTCGCAAACGAGAACAAACAATCAAAACCATCCTTAACGCCTCTTCCTTTGTAAGACGGTGCGTCCTCAGTCCTTCTTAATGTTTTTTTAAATTAAATAATTAGGTAACTGGTAAGTAGTCTACGCTATAAAGGTATAGAAAGCAAAAGCACAAGCGAAAATTCCTCGAAGCACAGACGTGCACAAACGACTGACTATTTTCCACGCCTTCCCTCATTTAGTGTAAAAGTCCTGCGAGTAGGTATGAATTATGATTTAATTCCGTAGAACAGGCACGCGCGAGTATACCTACTGTGCAGTTGGTACATAGAAGGTACATCGCATATAGTAAACCGACTTATATTAGATTTTCTTGACCTTTTTCTGTTGCACAATTTGAAAAAGAGAAATAAAAAAAATACTACGTGGTCAATAAACGAACGAGTCGTAAGAATGAAAATCAAATATGCTGAAAGACATGATAGATACATGTGGCGTGACGTAATAAGCACGAATTCCTTAGCGACCGATGTGATATTTGACAAGAAACCAACTTCGGACTTACATCGCAAGATACGGTGAGACTTATTGCAGGTACCTGGCTACCTAGTAGGTACACTTAATATGATCAGAAAGAAACGGCATTCGTATTTTGAGCGATCGCTAATCCCTCGTGAATTTCCGATGAATTTTAATCTATACGGTACGCGAATTTGGTACATAGATATATAATAAAAATAGGTTGGTAGGTATTTATTTGAAAATACCCAACTGAATATCAGACAGTGCATTTACACTTATAAATGAGATTGATTATCGACCAGTGGGATTGTTCGCACTATAATTCAAGCATAAAATGAATACTCGAATTACTTACTCGCAGAATTCGAAAAGGACTATCTTTCAACAGGCATACTTCGCCATCGAGCATTTTAGCTTGCCAATCAATGATACTCAGAGACATAGATTGTTCTTTATCAGCGGCTTCGCTTCTATTTGACGAAAGTAATCGACGAAAGCCGCTTCGTACATTCCACAAATGTTTTTTCTACGATAAAGTTACGTTCTTATTAAAAGTATAGGTAGCTGTATCAATGTATATATTTCTAGGTATATTGGATGAACAATGCGGATGAACGAAGTTTCACAAATTCCTCGTTTCCAACTTTCCAATATGACGTGTACCTAATACCTATACACCTATACGTACTTGTATTTAATTTGATGAAAAAAACAAATAAGCTACCTAGTAAAATCAAGCACCTATATATAAATTGGTAGGTAGGTATTGTACGTGTATACTATCAATAAACCGTGAATCAACGCCAAATATCGTAACCTTAATATAGGTAGGAAAGTATTCCTAAAGAATGGTGAATTGCGGTAGGTACTCACCTCTGCTGCGGCATTTTCCTTGTCTTCATTACGTTCGAAATTTGTCATACGAGAAGAATATACAGATTGTAATATCAACGTTCTTAAATGGCAATACCACGGTTTTGTAGGCGAAATTGGTGATTCAAGAGGCATACTCAATGTTTTGATTTCCTTCGTGAAAAATATCAATCGTAGGTAGAATCCTCTGAATTAACACATACCTACCTACTTAATACATAGGTTATTTGAATGTCGGGTAGACTAATTAGGTACCTAGTTTGGTAAATAGATAGGTACCTACCTATCTATATTAGTGACGGATAGAGATGTTCGTTGAAAAGTGCTTTTCTTTTCATGAAAAGTGAAAAGGAAAGTTGGTCGATGAAAAGTATTTCTCAAAAATTTTAAAAATCGAGTGGACATATCAATTTATTCGTCTGAACGCGTTTGTATAATTTACCAACTGATCTGTTCCACTCGAGAGTGGACAAACGAAATAGCATTATTCCCATTTTGAGCAAATCGACTTTGTTTATGATAAGCGTAAATCAATCAGGTTGAAGAATCCCTGGGTTGGTTTGTCCACTTTCATGCGAAACAAGCCATCGAAACTGTTGAAATTGTTTGCTCGTTTTTTCTATGACATGAGTTTTAAACCGATATCCCACACGGCCCTTTTCTGAGTAGTATTCGAACTTTTCCTTACTTTTCAACACTTTTCACTTTTCTTTTCACCAAAATCGCTTTTCGGAAAAGTGAACATCACAAGTGACGGAACTACACTTTTTAAAATAATTGAATGCAGGGTTAGGAAATTGAGAAATCTTCTGACTGCTGATAATCTATGGCCATGCCGGAAATGGACAAAAACAAAGGCTCATATCATATATCATGTCATTGGCTAAAATTTTGCTGAATTATTCGAAAAGTAGTTCATTTATCTCTCCTCAACCATTTATAGTTTTATTCATTCGTATTCTTTTTGTATTTTTTCCCATGTTTCAAAATTTTAACAATTCAACAAATTGAAATCACTGCCTCGTGTTCATATCTTGTACCTACCCAATACCTACCTACTTATGAATGAAAATTTTTCATTCGAATAAAATTAATTTAAATCTTGTGACTATTGAATAAAAAAAACCGCAGTGGGTTTTTTATTTTTTTTTTTTAAATCATCAACTTAACTATCATTCGAATTGATACCTTTTTTGCTAGCAAATAGGTACTTGATTAGAATGTTGAATAGAAAAGTAGACAACTGAAAAGGCCGATGGTCAATTAAGGTGCATAATAATTTAACATATATCGTTCAACGCCAATAACAAATATGCATACGAGTATACGTTTAGTTACATACATCTTTATCAACAGTAAACAGTACGTAAATATTTGTAGAATTTGAACTACCTACCGACAATTTAAAAAACTCGCTATTCCGTATCGAAGATAAAAATCACACCAATGAAAAACATTAATAAAATTGAAATCATTTTCGGAATTATATCAAACATTGTAAGAACGGATACACAAAACACAGGTTTCGAAATACATGAAAGCGACAATAGTGCCGGAATATTTTGACGATCGCGATTCTTCGTACATAGTAGGCGCCAGAAGCGAGGCGCATCTAAATGCGCGCCGTTGAACAAAGTCTGTATACGTTGACGTACAAATCTGTCAAATGAACCATTAAAACATAAATATACTTAAGCAGTAAGTAAGTACATGCGAGTTCCGATCAGGAAAAATATTTGTTTACTTGATGGAAACGTTTCTAGTTCGATTACGGTAACAATTTATGCGAACTTGATTATTTCTAAAAATAATATAAACATTTGTTTTTATAGTTGATCATAGCTGAAACGTGAATCCGATACTGCCATAGTAGTGCACTGAAAATAAATTAACGGCTCTCTTTGATTGTTTCCATTTAATTAATTGAATAATTTTATACGGCTTCCAAATTTCTGCGAAATTTTATTCAACATAATTATAAGTACTTTTGCCTTATATCGAAAAACCGAATGAAAATTTGTTGCAAATAAGTAATTTGACTGTTTTGTACAGCTTACGTATGTACGTACTCATTTGTAATGCTATCGCGAAACTAAATTCGTACAATTACCCAGAAATATGAAAATTTTCAATTTATTATTTTAGGTACGTGCTTTTTAATGAATGTGATCGATTATCTTAGTGCAAATTATAAAAAAATTAAAATATTTGATGAAAATTTGTTATAACGTAACGAAAATGAAATGAAGTATTTTGCTTACATAATACATATACATATAGGTAACAAAGTTGAAAATTCAACTGACAAGCAAAATCTGATAAAAATAAAGCAGAAATTGGTTAAATAAAATACCATATTTGCCTAAAATATTGAAACAGTTTCAAAAAATCATAAAAATAAATAAGAAATATGAAAAAAGTATATCCGTTGGTAAGAATATGAATATTGAAATTGAAATCCAGAAAATGACAACGACGTATGACGGTAACAAGAACAACGTAGAATTGGTACGAAAAAACCCCCCAGTTACAAGAATCCACTCGATGACGGAAGAAGACAAAAGAAAAAACCCCGCACAAAACATAGTTCATCAAAACAATCGATTTAGGTTAGGTACTTGACTTGAGGGCGATTTCTGTATACATTTTCGACTCAATTTTTTTTTGCAGATCATTCAATGTGATACAAATACAGAATATTTCAACAATTTCAATCCGAATCCGAATCAGGTTGTACTCTTCGAATGTTGAACGGCTTCCATTTATGTGGCTCGTCTTCGTCTTCGTGATATTCTTTGAAACAAGCGAGACAGAACAGTTGGTCATCACATGTATAACAGATCCGTTTAGGAACTTGGTCGCAAATATAACAAAAATAATCCTGACAATACAATACGAAAATGATTAGACCCCAGTTATGGCACACAATACACACAAAAAAAGTAATAAAAATGTAACACAGTCTGGACATAAGTACTTGTGTATAAGAATCAGAACAATCCATAGTTTCGTTTTCTTCTTCATCAGTCGTCATCACAGGGACTTTTTTATCCAATTTCTGCGGAGTACTTTCATTCATTGATCGACTCTGCTGCTTAGTTTTGTTCCCTTTTGGTAACTACGAGAAAAATCAAATGAAATACTAAGTATTTTATACTTTATTCGTCAACTATTCATGTATACATACGGTCGAAAACAATTCACTTACATCATTAACACTATCTGAAAATTGGAACATTTTTAAATTGTTCAAACGCTGTTCGATATCATTCACTGGTGTAGTGAACCGTTGTTGCAAAGTTGCTTCCTCAGAATATTGTTTCATCAAGTCATTCACTTGTTCTTCATTTGATTTAAGACAAGGGAGGAGTACATACTAAAAATTGAAGTACAAAAATGTTTTTTCATAATTTCATCTGATAACGTTTTAAAAATTAAATCGTGTTTTATTACTTTGTTACTTAAGGCACAGGGTTTTTCTCCTTTCAATTTTTGCAATCTTGAACGTAATTCTTCTTCGGAAGGAACAGGTGGTCTATCTTCTTTTAATTTATCTAATCGTTTTCGAATTTCTAAATCTGTAGGATCCATGATTCAAACAACTGTACTGCTGAGCAATCAATTTCATTATATCCACTTTTCTCGAGCACTAAGACATTCAAAGTTACGAATGCTCACTTGTTACATTTTTTATATGATTTTTTTTGAATCCAAAATTTCAAAAAAGTGAACGTGAATATGAAATTAATTTAAACTACAATAATTATTACAAAATATTACAGTACTGAAAGAAATGAAATACGAATGAATCACTACTTTATCACTGTTATCAGTATTACGTGATGTGACTTATCTCTAAATCGCACACCTATTTTTTTTTTCTTAGTGTTATTGCTCATTTTTCGCGTATGCGTGCATGCCGCATACCGGATGTCCCGTATCCGTGGTCCGATACAGTCATGAATTTCGACTTTCGAGACCACCCTAATTAATAATTTTTCAATTTCGTTTCAGGGCTGTAGGACCGAGTTTGGCCCGGTTCAAAACCCTGAAAAACCCGGTTAAAATGCGGACCCGGTCCAAGGCCCAAAGGGCCAAAACCCACTTCAATAATTTCGATATTTTTTACAATAATTTAGGTAGTTTTTGCGAAAGTAATTTTTCAAAAAAAGTATCCCATTTTTGGATGTTTTACAATGGAAAAAAAAGTTTAAACGTCGAAAATTTGCATTTCAAGTGTTAGGAGGGGTAATTTAATTCAATAATCCGAATTTACAATCGAACGTGTAATTCGGGAAGTTGGCAGTTTACGATTGACAATTTTAGGCAAAAATTTTCATTAAAAAAACCAATGTTCCTCTTTTCG
>FIZU01015343.1:0-13087 GCA_900064475.1 Pseudococcus longispinus | reverse complement strand
AAAAAAAAAAAAAAAAAAAAAAAAAAAAAAAAAAAAAAACAGAAACGTAAACAGATGCGACGAGCGAGAGCGATACGTTGGCCGGTTAGTGGCGGCGTCGCGTCTACGTGTACCTACTGTACAGCGTAACCGACACATAATAATATGTAGGGGCGGTGATAGTGGGGCGCAACGATGACGTAATACGTACATATGTGTACGCGTAGAACCGAAGAAAACAAAATATGTAATATCTTCTGTACTCGTATTTTGGATTAACGACAGATGAACGCGAGCCAAACGTTTTCAACTTTTTGCTAAAATTATCATCGTTAAGAAGAGCGAGCGGGAGCGCCGCGCCGCACCGCACCGCACCGCGTCCGAGGCAGCAATTTGATAGGTGCCGCGTAGAATTTCTCGTTTATACGTTTACCAACATCGTCTTACGTTGATTAATTTCGGGAACACGGAGCCTAATGTCGAGAGAAAACGGAAATTCGGCGAATGTCGGAACCTAGTTCCTCGGTTCGCATTCCTCCAACTGTCGACATTCGCGGCGCCAAAACACGTATAACGCACATGACACACGCAATACCATTCACCCGGTACACAGCGCAGCACGGCATAGCAGTAAAATTCTCTGGCGTCTCTGCTGAAGTGCCAAGTGGCTACTTGATCAACATTTTTACACGTAGGTCGTACATGTAGATTTTTGGGTTCGTCATAGTCTCAAGGTGGAGTAGGGTGGAAGGTTGCAGGTACATGCTACATGCTACATGCTACATGCTACATATTACATACAGCACATAGTACCGTACTAGGTACATAGCATAACACACGTCTACGTTACGTACTAGTTACTCCAGCGTAGGCGTAGTCGTAGTCGTAGCGCAGCAGAATTACCTACATAGCCGCGTAGTACACGTCGTTCCAGTATATATGTAATGTACTCGTACTATGTACCAAGTTTACTGTATAGTGTATACGCGTATGTACTCGTAATTGTATTAGTAATACCACCAGTATGTACTCGTAATACCTACGTACAATCAGAAGTACGTTGCTTCGATTCGGTATCGGCGATACACTTAAACATATGTGTGACAAACTGGACAATAGACAAGCGTTCCCAATACGTTGGCGGAATGCTCGCCATTTCCATATTACGAGTACATACTTTTGGTCCCTAATCGTTTTGAAAATTTGTTGCAAAGTCGTACGAACGCCTCTGTCGAAACAAAAAGTGGAAAAAATAGAAGCGTTAAGAAGTCGTCCTCGTCGAAGGCCAGATTGGTCA
Organism: Pseudococcus longispinus; assembly: GCA_900064475.1. NCBI lineage: Eukaryota > Metazoa > Arthropoda > Insecta > Hemiptera > Pseudococcidae > Pseudococcus > Pseudococcus longispinus. Next base: position 11,811 of record FIZU01015343.1, on the reverse strand, counting down.
GATATGATGAAAGAAGTGGAAAGCGGTAGAAAATTAAAACACGTTCAATGTAACGACCGCAGCGCTCCTGTATTGCCTCAAATGAAAGCTAAAGGACAAGTAAACAAACAATTTCTTAAATCAAAGGTTAAGCAACGCGAACATTAACCGCTGTGACGCGGCGGACGGCTGCATCGCTGCCGCAGTAACGCAACGTGCTTTTTCGGCTTCTTTTAACCATTCGATTCGACGTAGCGCGTGCCAAGTGCCAACAGATCGCTACATCGCTGCCAATACTTGTCATTACCGCGATTGTCCTATCTCAAATACATACGTATACTAAAGCATCACATTAGATACCTAGTACCTCTACCTACCTAGTAGATACTAGATACATTCGCGTATGTGTACGGTAGGTATTGTATTACTACGGAATAAAATAGCTCGCAAATGTCGCCTACGTTCCTTTCTCTGCGCTTTACTTTACGCTTACACTCCGAGCCTTATACAAGTACAACCACGGAAAACCTAAAACCGTCGGTTACTTACAACCGAAATAACTAACAAAACTACCGTTTAGGCCGATTTAAAAAAAACTAAAAACTACCGGTCGAGTCTACATCTACCAACACTCGACGGGCAAAAATAATTGTACCTAGTGCAGTTTGCGTACTCGTAACCGAATATCAACGCGTAAACGTTGTTCAACAATTTCGAATGAATCTAAATCGACGAATGGAACACGTCAGTCGTCACCTTTTCTAGCTTCGATAAAAAATGACGTAGCTCGACCGTTACAACTCGCCAGTTGTCACTCGCAATTCGACAACGGAAATGCAAAACCTTATTCCGCCGCAGATGACGTATAACACGAGTGCGTCGATTACGCAAAAACTCGCACGATTTTCTACTTTTCACCTTACTTCGGTATTTTCGCATCGAGAATACTCGTAGGTAACGTTTTAGGTAGATGATCCGATGTCTGACGACGATATCACGTCATCCATTTTTTCAAACATCTGATTTAGCACTACCCTGCTGCCTGACCGAATACGATTACAAGCGAGTATTAGAGGCGGCTTCGATATTATAACGTATAACAATAGCAAAATATTTCACCCGAATAACAATCTTACTCTTACGTCGCACGACAGAATATTTCTCTGGCGTTTGTTTTTTTTTTTTTGCGATTTCGTAGCGTAGGTACCTAACGTAATTATCGTCGATTAACTTCGCTTTTTCTTACTTGGGCAGTTTTGCTTCGCTGTTATTATAAAACTTGACCGACACGATAACTCGTTGCTTTTTTTCTCAACGATCTCGTAAATCACGTTACTTTGCGAAAATTGTTTCAGTTTGTATACGAATCTGAAAAAAAAGAAGGCGATTCTCATAATAAATTACTAAAACAAATTCAAAGCGGAGTTAGATTGCGAAAAGTCAGATGCAATGATCGAAGTAAACCAAATCTAGACGGTGAGTGAATTTCATTTCAAAAACCACTCGGCTCTCGGGCAATTCATTCGTAACGACTGCCGAGTTTTAACCCCTAACTTTGCTAATCGAAAGAAATGTAACGTACCAAAACCAACTGTGAAATGACAACTTCGTACTTCAAAACGACTTGTTTTCAGGTTTACGTAAATTTAGAAGGCAAATGACCATCGAAGAACAGATTCAGAAGTCCGTATCTATGGCCGATGTCGTGGCTGCAGCAGTAGAACCCGACGAGTTGGACGATATCGATAAAGTTCGGGACGACCTACAATCAGCCAAGCAGATGCTCGCGTTAGAATTACGCAATAAAGAAGCGATGGAGCGTGAAAACAAAAGACTAATAGCTCGTTTAGCCAACTTGGAAGCGGAGCTTGAAAAAGAAAAGGCTTCGAGAAAATCAGAAATTCTGGAAGATCGACGACCAATTCGCACCGATGAAGATGAAAAGGTTCAAATTGAAAATGTTTCGCACTACTTTAGAATGTTGTATCTTATTTTTGGTAAATCAAATTTAACCGAATATCGGGTATATAAATTCCGAGTATCCGCTACGTACTTACTTGCTACACGAATGAAAAATTGAATACCGCGGGAATGAAATCGAACCAAGTACGAACGATAATCAGACTTACGCCTTAGTAACGCGAAAACAGTTTCAATTAAATCGCAATTAAATACAGTCCAACGCTTTCGTTTCCAAGCTACAACGCGGCCATTTTTACGTTTTTAATATCATTTTTCAATAGGGTCGAGGGCTTCCGCTTCGAACAATTTTGGCGGTTCGTCGTACCATTGTTTTTTAAATTAAACGTTAGGCTTTTTGAGATCTTCGTTTTATGATTCACGCCCAGTTCACGCCAATCTACGCCAATCAGACAAACACGTCACTTGACGTCACGCAGAATGCGACTGCCTACTTTCGTTTCGTTTTCGAGATATTATTTTTTATTTTTATTTATTTTTATTTATTTTTATAAACCCGAAATAATAAATTTCAAAGTGAAATACGAATGGAATGGCAATTGGAAATGGATAACGTCGAGTACCTAATACTATTTAATTATTCGTAATCGTAAACACCGAGTATTCTACCCACGATTATTTAACGATAGAATCAAATTTTCCGATACTTACTTCAATTTTCAACTGACTATCCCGAAATTTCTTATATACAAATTGTTGTTTCTCGTTTGAGAGTCGAGACTCGACGTTAAAAATTTAATTCAAACTGCGGAATTCGACTCATTTTTTTTTTCCCCCCAAAAATACTAAAGTCACTTTTGTTCGCGCAGTCTCAAACTCGATTTAGTCAAAATTGAAATTTGAAACTCGTTCTTAGATCTTAGACCATTAGATATGGGTATTCCATTAATTAGACGGCAGCGATATTCGTTTCATTAATAAATTTATCGCAGCTGATCGTGAAATTAAAAGAAGATGCCGCCGAAGCGGATCGCGTAGCCAAAGATATGGAAAACAAGTATCACGCTACCGCCGAACAATTGGATAATACCAGGAGAAAATTGGAGAGCGCTTGGCTACGAAATCAAGAATTAGAACAACAAATGAAGTCTTTGTCGCAAGGGAATCCTACTAATCAACTCATGAAGCAACCGTCGAAGAAATTTATCCCCATAGCTAACGGAGGTTCGGTGGATTTAATATCGGATGATGAAGAAGATACTGAAACGGAATCGGAGGAAGGTAATTTCTTTTTGAAATTTAAGAAACCAGTAAACCTTTCTCCGTAATATTCTCATCTTCCTCCTAATTTTTCGACTCTTCGCGTCTGGTCCGCGGCATTTTAACGGGCGCGCGTTATTAATAAGGCAAATAAAACTATGTTACAGAAAGAGAAAACGAAAGCGTAGCCACTCAAGAACGACAAATTGCTAGAGAGTTGAAATTATTAACAACAAAATTGAAAACATTCAGAGAAAAACAAGCCGCTTCGCTAAAAGAACGTCGAATCTTACGAGATCAGTTGAAAAAGAAACAGAAAGAATTGAAAGCGGAAAAGAAAAAGTATAAATTATTGCATAAAGAAGTGGAAAAAATGGCCAAATTGATGAAAGAAACCGAAGAAGGAGACGACGAATACGACGAGGAAATACAAGACGACGAAGAGGTAAATATTTAATAATTATATCGGCTTTTCGATCGAGTTTCAAATGTACCCGAGTTGATTCGACATTTAAAATATCTAACGGTTGCGTTTTTGTAGGAAAGCGAAACGGAAAGTGAAAGTGAAAGTGATAGCGAAGAAGAGAGTGATGAAGAAGTACCCCACAATGCGACGATCGAAATCAAAAGGAAGGTTTTATTGGAACGAACCAAAAAACATGAAAATCGATTATCGTCGCTAAAAAAAGGAAATAATTTGATGAGAGCCAACATCGAAAGACTGCAAGATGACGTAAACAAACAAAGAGAAATGTCGTTAACGTTGCAAGAAGATTTGAATAATATTCTAGCTGACTTGGGATAACCTATCGCAAGCAAAGGCGACGACTCAAACATTTTCTACTCGCTTATTCTCTCCTTATCCCTCTCCCAGAAAAACATACCATATCTACACTTATTTTTCTACGTTGTATATACTTACGCGTGTTAAAACAAACAAATAAACAAGTTAAATGTACGTACCCGATACGTTTTCAATCGATAAATTATACACGCGTAACGGTCCGAATCTTACTCGGAAGAGGGGTAAAAAACCATCATTTTCTCGAATAAATGAAAGATGCGATAAATACGTAATATGCGTTTACTTTTGAGAATAACAATCAAAGATAGGTACATCATTGTTAATCAGATTCAAAGCAACAACTGACTAGACAATTAATTAACGTACAATTGATAGGTAATAAGATGTACGTAAAAGTATTCGCGTTACACGAATGCTCGTTATATAAATGTTAATCGAAATTAGGAAAATAATTATGTCGGTACCTAAATAATTATATTACATACTCAGTCGGAAGTAAATAAAATGTGTCTGGTCCTTGTTACAAGATCATTCTCCGCATATTGAAAAACAAAATCAATATCGTATAGTACTTCCGTGAAAATTATTTCGTTTTTGCGTGGATTACACTCGCGTATTATTCAACGATAAACTCGAAGCGTTCTCACTTTCTCATTTTCTAGCAATTCGTAAGTATCGAAGGAAATATAATGAAAAGTGTACATACCAATAAATAACTATCGACAACGGTGAAATGCATCGAGATATTCGTTGAAAAAAAATATTCGAAGAATGGGCGACTCGACTTTTCGAGTCAATTATCCGATCACTCGCACTATGCTCACACTGCTACGAGGCCAATCGAAATAAGCAACCAGTAGTGATTTAAATAGCTCATTCGCCGAGTATTTAGCCAGCAAGCCGCACTATAAACCGAGCGGAAAGTATATAGCTGCAAATTGATGGGCCATCTTTGTACTTGGCCGCTTTTCTTTAGTATTTTTATTACTCGTTCTCGATCACTACCTAGCACCTACCCGCCTACAAGTGAATTTCGCAAATTCTTTTATACGTAGCTATATATTTGCATTCGTAGTAGTTGAAAATTCTTCCTTCTTCTCAAAACGGAAGCGGGATAAAGCATTTTATAATTTTTAAGAATGCGATTTTACGCCCCTTTTCAGACCAATTAAACGAGTTTCTGAATATGTATTTTTGGATTTTATCAATTGCAACCCATCAAACTCTTAAGCGTCTCTTCGAGTTTCAAATATCGGTAGGGACGAGAATTTTTGGTCCGGATTTAAAAAAAAGCAACGTTGGCGGGAGCGCATTCTTAATGTGCCTCGCGTCAGAGACGCCCGTGATCAAACTGTAAATTTAGGTTATCAGCAATAATGTGCGAGTTCGAACTTGTTTCGAGGCGAACGAATAACTGACAGGAAGTTAAATGCAGATGGGTGTATAGGCCGTATACTAGATTATTAAAACATTTCTTCAAAATTTCCTCCTACAATTACGGAGGAATAATTGTGAAAAAAGTAAAAAAAATTACTCCGCTTCGTTAACTACTGACGAATACCTCAATCATTTCATCAAAATGTATCGTTATTGTTTCATAAGTAAGTACGTACTACATAAAATGAATCAGACCAACAGATTCGTTACATCATCACCCACTTACAACAGTATTTCAGTTCATTTACAAGTAATAAAATAATATAGGTATCTATTCGTCGTCGAAAATTTTAATTAGTTAACAACGAAACAAAACTTTTTTGTATTATTCCATCGTTTGAAAAAAACGCAGTTCACTAACGAAGTTTATCATCCATTTTGATAGAATTAAAAGAAGAAATCGGCAAACGAACGAATTATTTAATACTTAAACTGACCAAAAAAAAAAGAACTATTCCTAAGAACCAGAAACTTGACAAAATTTTACGCATTTTAATAAGTAATTTCAATTTTCGAGTCGGAAGATGGTTTTTTTCGATGGGTTATTGGGTACCGGTACAACGTATCGTTCGATGTCCTCGAATTATTAACAATCGATGCAACTCGGTTTTGAAAATTTCGAGTGTTTCATAGATACAACATCAACGATAAGTTACGACGAACACAAAAATTGCATCAAAAAGGCGATGAACGACGACAAAACGGAGAAGAAAGAGAAAAAAATTTTAACGAAACTATTCAAGCATTTAAATTTTCTTAATCCTACAAATTTATGGTAACATTAATATGCTGCGAACCTTCGTAACATTCATTTTGTAAACATTATAATAAATTACCGATAGCGAAATTGATAACTGCGGAAAAGAATATAACAAGCGTATATAACAACCGATAATAGTAGAATAAAACAAGTGAAAGATTACACCGATGCCAATTCATCAAAAAGGTACAGTTCGACGTAATTCGCACTAGTACGTAGGACAAAGAACAAAAAACAAAAAAACAGAGACGACGTAATTCTCAAACAGCGTCGCCGCAATCGTGAAATTTGCATGTGTGCGGTGTTCGTCGCTATGCGAATATAGTAAGAATTTTTTTTAATAGTTCATCTTACACACGCAGTTAGAACGTTACGATGACACTCGTACAATTATTGATACGCGTGTCAAATTTTAAAATCGAAACGGTAGAAAAAATTGGGCACCAGTTCTTCCTTTTTACCTCGTTTGAATCACTCGTATCGTTGAAAACAACAACAACAAAAACAACAACAACAACAACAATGTATGCACCAGAATACGGAAGTTTGCCAATTAAAATATACCTGGACATCGACTCCAATCTCGTTTTTCTTTACATTCCCAGTACAGATTATTATAAAAATAGCTGTAATCACCCGTGTGCGTATCCATTTCTCTTCGAAACCAAACGGGTTCGTAAGTTTGATGAATATCACCTAGGAAAAATAGATGAATAGTAATACTCGGCCATTCTATTTCGATTTGAGATTAGGTACGTATGACCTGAAATGTTACTTAAGTAATATTTTTGAATTTCTAAGAACGTAAAAATTTTCTAATCGGGATAAGAGGGTAAGCTTTTGAAGTAAATTAGTTACGTTCATTTTCCAATAATCGAATTTGTAAAAAAAACAAAAAAAAAAACAAAAAAAAAACACGTCTACAGACTACGAGTATATCCGCTGCTCCAAGTATCTACTAATGCAAACTAAAGGCAAAATTTCTCACCGCATTCCGCAATATCTTCGCTTTGGTGACTTCTTTCTTTCCGTTTTTGTCGCTGTTTTTCTTCCAAACGTAATTTTTCTATATTCGCTTCGTCCCACATACCCAACTCCATTAAACGTTGATCAGGCCTTAGACGGGAATCAGTAGGCGCAATATTTTCTTCCATCTCGTTGAGCTGGCACGCCAATTCGGTGAAGTTGTAATACTTTTCACTGTCCACTCTACGTACAAAGATAGATATTTGATAAAATTACGATAATCATCGAATACGATCGCATAAACTGAAGATCTTACGACGGTAAAATTCTTTGCCAGACAGAAATATAGGAACCAGTTTGCCAAGAGCCTGAATCCTTATCGATTTTGGTAACTGGAGCGATTTCTACTTTATTATCCCACGTACCATTAATCATCCATTTCGCTTCGCCCTCTTTATTAATTACAATACCTTTGACCTGAAAATTTATAATTACGTTACGTACGGGAAGCGTGATACGTGAAGAAAGAATGCGATCAAAAACTCGAGCGCTCGCCTTTCTCTGTTGGTCTCGAGCGAAATAACTGTATGGTACGTAAGTTAGGCGGCATTTGGAACCATTTTTATGATTGACGATTTCCATCTCTCCTTCTTGGTCGACCCACAATTTGCCAACAATGATGTTGTGAACGGTTGTGGTTACTTTACACCAGGTGTAATAATCGTCGGAATCTTTAAACTGCAAATGAGAGGTACCGGAGGGGGTGAGTTGTAAATATTTTCCGCGAAATTTGGAAGACATGGTAAACTCTTGCCAACTAATCCAGTTTTTTCCTTCGCAGTGTTGCGCAGCAATCGGAGGATGATGAGATACCTATATTTACAAGTCAAGACAAATTGAGCATCGACAGCTACGACAGCAGGACGTGACGGCGCGGCACGGCGCGGCGCGGCGTATCGCTCACCTGTTCGCTAATAGCTCTCCAACCTAAATCACATAATCGGTCGCATTCGTACGTTTCGCCGAGAAGCGGGTTAAATGGCTTTCCGGTTCTGGTAGTTGTCGTCGAGTACGAAGATATGGTAAATGCGGCAATGTAGGCTAGTCTCTCGAACGGGTCCTTACATTTCGCAGCAGCGTCCAATACGTTGGCGTATTCGAAGTCTTCTGTTAGTCGTTGCAACATCGATAATGGCTCCGAAAAGTTTACCTAGGCGACGAATTATCGGCAAAGCGGTAATTTATCGACGTAATAAACGGAAACGAATACGAATACGAATACGAATAGGTACGAATTCAACTTACGGGCATCGGAATTTTCGAGAGATCTTTACCAATACAATTTTTCATTATACTCCAAATATGCAAGGGATGATGCGGCTTGTCCGGAATACGACATCGTCGCGGCATTCCTTTTTTTCGCGGATTACTTTTTATTTCTTCCAACGCATTTTTCGCATTTTCCGAAAGAATTAATAACGCGTCATTCCGACTCGATGAAAAGTCGCGGTTCGTATTCAACATATTGCTTTCGATATCTCTGCGCTGCAATACAAAAGCACGCCAATTATTTCGTCAATCGACCGAATACGAATACGAATACGAATATCAACGACGTATAAACGATACCGATTTTTTATTTTTAATCGTTGCGGAAGAACGTATGGCGGCTGTCAAAATGGCCGCCGATTCGGTCATGTCGTCGACATCGCTGCTCGAACCGTCGTCAGCAGCTAATTCTTCGCTAACAATTTTATCAAATACCTTCGACGAATGAAATGAAAAAAAAAAAAAAAAAAAAATGGAATTAACAGTCGACAATGAAAATATATAGATATTTACAACAATTTATTTAACGCGAGTAGTTTTCGCATAATGCGGCTCAGTTTTTATTTGCGAGTTACGCAGACGTCTTTACTGTCGTAGATACTCGAGTGATGGACGCTAAACGGGTACGTCTCGCGTATAGTACACCGCACACGTACACACGTAGGTACACCCGAGATAAGAGGAGCGCTACGATTTCAAACAAAAAATTTATTACTTTTGCTCGTCTTATAGTCGATAAACCTGTTCACTCTCCTGGAATACGAACGTACGAAGGCATATAGGCGAAACTGATCGACAGGATATCTAAAGCGATCGCAAATAATTTCAAAATTTCAACGCGAATTTACAAATACGAGTACGTCAGGAAGACGTACTTATCATCGAATACAAGCATCTAGGCGAACGTTATTCATTCGAACGCGACTTATCGTTTAAATCAACCAGCAATGCTTACTTGCGTATTAGATAGAGAATTATGTCTCGTTGCATTACGACAGCGTTTTTCTAAATAATTCACCGAAGAAGAATCGGAATTTTCTCCTCCTTGAGCGTCGTAAAATTCCGTATTTTCGTCTTCGGATGACGAGTTTTCTACAGGAAAACAATCGAGTTTTACGCAAGTCCGGCACCGTAATGAAACAACGAAACAGCTAATAAAAACGTTACCGGCGATATTTTCGATATTTTCCGATGGTTTGGAAACTTGCTCCAGAGCAGACTGTTCCCTGGCTAGTTGCTCTACCATTTCTTCGAGTTGTATGCGCTGTTCTCTTTCGTGTTGTAACATCTTTTGCCATTTTTTACCTTGACTTTGAGCCAATTCCAGATACTCTAAACACGTCTGTACGAATTGCAATCATTAGCGAGCATTAATACTTTACGAGGATACATTCGTTACACAGAACCAGAACCAGAACCAGAACCCACGTTTATCATCGTATTCGAAGCTATTCTGAATAGAGTGGCTCGTTCGTTGATTGATTTTATTTTTATGGTAATATCGCCGACCGCGTCCAATGATTCCAATTCTGAAAGCGATTTTTGCAAACTGTTTCCGTGTTTTATGATCAAATCGTTGCATATTTGTAAATCTTCCATTTTTTGGCTCAAGACTTTGATAGCGGTCATCACTTCAACTTTAGCGCTTTCACTCACCGAATCTTCTGTCGAATCTGAAACCGCAAACGCGCAACAGATCGAATAGACCCTATATTCTACCGAAATGCGTTTGAAATCGAAATATGGACGAGAAAACGTCCGATATAATACCCGTTTCAATTTGCTGAATAGCTTTCGCTTTGGCCAATTCGAGAGCCGTGACCCAAGTCTGTCTTTCCACTTCGTTCGAAGCTTTGATATAAAAAGTTTGAGCGCCGCCGTTGGAAATTACAAAAGTACACGAATCTTCGGTATGAATGAAAGCGCCGTGAAGACTAATAGTGCCACGACACGTATGAACCATTTCAGCCTGATTTCTAAGAACATACCACATTAACGTTCGAGTATCAAATTTTTCGAATCGCTCGCAAAATGAAAGCGCAGAATATGAGCTGGGTAATCGCTTCGCTTCGCTTCTCTCGACGAATTAAATTAACAAGCGAAAGGAGAAATGTCAAAGGAAAGTATAATTTGTCTTTGAATTTGACTAACCTGTAATAGCTCAATAATCCGTTAGAAAGAACGAACCAACGACGTTGGTATCCTTTCACATAATTAGTCCATTTCAAGAGCCATCCTTGCATATCGGGCTCTGTACGAATCGCTTTTTCAGTCATATTCGTATCACTCCGAACATAACAAACAGCAATGTATGCAAATTTCAGACCACCACGTAACCGTTATCACCGACGATACCGTATCACATCGCATTATTTGGCAACAATAATGAAAATGAGTTAACGATCGAATGATTAAGCAGCGAAGCCAGCTTTACAAAATATTGCAGATTTCGATATAGGAAAACTAGAAGACGTACACGCGTATCTTGGTAAATTTTTGATAAAATTTTTACGTCAGTAGGACGCCAACAAAAATAAATATCATTCCGAATCAGCTGTCTCACTGATTAGCGATTTTACGTGGAACCTTCGTCGACTTGGTTATTTGCGCAAAAAAAAGCATCATACATACGCATAATAATCCTTTACGGAATGAGTAACGAGTAATAATCATTAATTATTCATCCGTCGATCACGATTCGCAAAAACGATCAAAAATCAATCGATCGTAAACGGTGTGGGTGTTCAACCAAGTCTCGAACCCTGTAACTAGCTCGTAGATAAATTAGTTGTACATAGTTACGTAGATGGCGCCTAGCGGACTTGCTTGCGTGATTACTGATTTTTAAATTATTTTGCTCTTTGCCCTAGTTCCGTCACCTCGGGAAAAGTGTTACGGTATAGTCGGTATCGCGAAATATAATTATTAATTCAATTTTTAAAAGAATTTTTTATTACGTACAAAAAATTTGTGAAAATAAAACGTATTTCGTAATTATTTTAAGCGAACTGCGAAAGCCACGCTCCCGCGGGCTCGGGGTTGGCCACCCGGCACCCAACCGTTTATTTTGTTACGGTTATCAGGGAAATGTATGTATTAAAAAAAAATAAGACGAATATAGAGAATTATAAATCGAACGATAATAACGAAATAATTTTGTTTTTTTTTCATCCGTTCGCCGTTCCAAATTTGAATTTTTAGTTTTTGTTGCTTTTTTCCCAATTCCCGATCGCCATTCGAATTTCGTCCAGGGGTGGCAACCGTACCGTAACCGATTAAAACCAAACCGTAAAAACCGTATTTTTTAGAGAAAAACCGATAAAACCAAAACCCTAAACCTTTTCAACATTGAAAA
>FIZU01015342.1:0-11844 GCA_900064475.1 Pseudococcus longispinus | reverse complement strand
ATCTGAAAATTTTTCCAAGTCCAAAAAAGTCTGACATAATGTCTAAAAGTCATCGACTCATCGTCAAAGAATTGGACAATTGAGATGGGTAATTAAGATGGACCATTTTTTAAAAAATTTAATTTTTTGTCTGACAAAATGTCTAAAAATCAGTGTTACATTTGAAATTTTCCAAGTTCAAAAAGTTAACGGAAATCGAAAAAATTTTCCAAGTCCAAAAAAGTCTCACAAAATGTCTAAAAGTCATCGTCAAGGAATTGAATAATTAAAATAGGTAATTAAAAAAATGGGGACAATTAAAATGGACAAAATTTCAGGATTGACCCCAGCCATAAGACATATCCATGTCAAAAATCATCGAAAAATCATGAAAAATCAGTAAAAATGTTGTAAAAACGATCCAAAAAGTATATAAAATCGCTAAAAATTTAGTAGTTGCTGAAATTGTCATAGAAATCGATAAAACCATTGTAAAAATGTTCAAAAAACCATGAAATCTGTCGAAAACTTGGTAGAAATTGTTAAAATTTTCATTAAAATCTTTGAAATATGAAAAAAAAGATGAGAAAAAAAGATGAAAATTGTCGAAAATGTCACCACAATTGTCAGAAGTTTCATAAAAATCAGCAAAAATATTGTAAAAACTGTTAGAACTTTTATAACATTTTCTGAAATTTTTTGTTTTTTTCACCATTTTTGGATTATTTTTACTGATTTTTATGAAAATTGATAAAATATTGCAACGTTTTTTATAGCATTTCAACCAATTTTACAACATTTTGAAACGAGTTTTAGGAATACCTATTTTCATGAGTGTTACGAGATTTTCTACACTTTTTATGTTTTTTTTAATCTTTTTAACGATGAATTTACTGATTGTAATGAAAATTTGAGAAATTTTAACAAAATTCTCTCGTTTCCATTTTTTAAAAATATTTTCTAAAAATTTTACATGATTTCTACAAAAATCGCAACAATTTTAATGTCACTTTCGATAAATTTAATAATGTTTTGGCAATTTTTACAATTTTTTTACCAAATTTCATGAAAATTTAATAATATCGACTAAATTTTTGATGATTTTTTTGATTTTTTCGACCAATTTTACGATGTTTTTACCGATTTTGATGATCTGCCGAAATCACTTGCTCTCTCCCTAACGGGTTTCTGTTTTCTCAACAACATTTTGACATATTTTTCTACCAAACTCGAAAAGGGCTCAATTTTGGAAGTTTTCTGTAAGAATTCGTTTGAATGAGGGTAGAATCAGTCTTCCAGCGATATGATTTTTTTTCGAATTCAGACAATTTTTTTTCTCATTTGTGATGAAAATTGCCATCATTAAAAAAATTACACGATTCACTAATTTATCATTTGAAAGTTAATTTTATCCTCAATTTTTCGAAGAATTCGATTCATAAAAAAAATTGGGCTATTTTCCCCAGAAATTGATGAATTGGTATTTTTTCTTGACAAAAATTTGTCATAATTTTGATTGATTTAGTGATTATTTTCATTAAAATGTGAGAAAACCCATTTTCGAGCCCTGTACTACATCAAACTTACCTTTTTAAATATTTAAAAACCTATCACATGACTTTCCCCCTTTCTGACACATTCTCTGAAATGGCAATAAGGTTTATTAGACTGTTCATCGCTCGTTTGTGAACAAGCGATAGAAAGAACCAAAGTGTACAATTGTACATGATCGGGAACTGGAAAAATGCTTCCAGGAAGGGCGTATTCTGTAAAATTATACACTCGACGAAATCCTTAATAAAAACTCAACGGAAAGGAATGAAATAATGCGCACCTATCATGCGCCCAAAAAAAAACAACATTAATGATTGAAGAAAAACAAATTACCTAATCAAATAATTGATTGGAGCTTTTTGTTTTCCGTTGTGATTTCGGTTATTTCACGTATTTCAATTCGCTATCTACTTTTATTAGAACATTCGCAATTGTACGACCAAACTGATATTTTATCACAAGTTTGAGCTTTATTATACTTACAGAGCTTTCATTGGACCGAGAAAAAGAGCTCAAGAGTCGAAACGAGACGAATTTCGAATCTTCGGATCGTGATTCTAATGGCGTTCTGTGTTGACGAAGCTATTTCTGCCAACTCATATTTCTATCCCCACTTTACGCGCAGCTATTTCCATTTTGACTCTGCGATAAAGCAAAAAATGGGGCTAAAAACACCGCCGAAGATTTCCTACCATATCTATCTGCGGCAATCGCGAGCAACTTAATTTACACCGAATACTCGATCGCGATAAGACAAATGAAAAAACCAGGGGGCTTACTCGATTGCTGGTCATTTTCGTACGAAAAAGCAGCTCGCTTCGTTGCGATAAAATCGAGTACAGCGAGCGTAATAAAATTCGTATGCTTGTTTCCCTTCGCCGAATTTAGTACTGTAGCTTGCATTTTGGCCTGGGTTTATCCGGACGACAGCTAACGAAATAGGGAAACGGACGTAGGACAGGGATAGAGCGTACACGCCATAGCCCTTTTAATCGTCTGTACGACACGATCAATTGGTCACAGTCGTTTGCGATTATCGTTAGATGTTATTTCATGTATGAATTGAAGGCGTTACGAAAGAATGGCCGGAGGATCGAAGGCGAAGGGATCGAGATACAGCGACCTGTGCTCGTGTATCCGAATTTAATGCAAACTTTGACGTGCCATTTAACCGAACGTTATTTATAATGGTGATCGAATTATACGCGTATTTGAGTAAAACTGCATTATGAAAAAAAAACACTTACTAAGAAAAGTACGTAAAAGAATGAAATATTTTGGGTTGTGGATTTACATTGAAACCTGTCATTTCTACCTCCTGGCTACAACGAAGGTACAAAAACGTCGCTGCGGTGGCGGAAAAAAAAAGGGGTAACTCTTAACGAGGGCTTAAAAGTAAACGCGTCAAGAGAAAGAGTACCTACGTATAGAGTAAAGTTGATAATGAAAAGCACCAGCAGCGCGCTGCGCTGTGTAAGGCCACCTTGGCCGTGATTTATGATACTTTTAATGACTTATAGACAAATTCAACGCCTTAACACATATACATTCTACTATACCGCAGTACACGACGACGACAAATTCGCCTATTTTAGTCTTCCCACCCTTTACCCCGTCCTTAACCCCTTTACCACCCTTTTAGGTCTCGTGTCTCTGGTATACTTAACGCGTGCTGCGTGACTTTTTTTCTCTTTCTCCTCATCGCCATACAGAGTGCTAGCTTTTCTTTTTGTTAATTCATAATGGTCTATTCATGTGCGACGCGACGTCGACGCAGTGTGTTTTTCCTCTCTTCAAAGATATATACGCTCGTAATAAAAATTAAAATCAAAAACATATCCCGCAGTCGGTGCCATATTATATGAATAAGACTACCTTGCATTTGCAAGTTCGCAGCCCGGCCTGTTTCGCTGGTATAAATTTCAGCCTTATGTGGATGCTGCTTGTCACAGCACCACCCCTCCTTGACATTATACGAGGTGTGCTTTTAAAATACCACCGAATCCTTTTAATACGCCACCGTAGGCTGTGTTTTAACACGCAAATCCATTCTGGCCGTGGTTGAAGAAAATGAAACACGTGAGATTCCTCTTCAGACGACAGTGGGTGTAAATTTTATGTCTGGGAAATTTTCGTTCGTCTTACCTGCAATTCACGAAAAATTCTATGTAAACGTTTCAAATTGAGTTTGGTTTTACAGGGTGACCTTCAAAAAAGGTCGATGAATTTGAAAATGAAAAAAAAAAACTTTGGCTGCAAAAATCTCGAAAACTAAGCCCCTCAGAAAAAAACTAATGAATGAATGAAAAAAGAAAAATTCAAGCTCTACAACTTTGATTCCTAGCATTTTTTTCGTAGGGTCCTTAGTTTGGCCAGAAAATTCATGTTTATGAGAAATTTAGCTCTTATGCAAGTTTGTTTCTAGTCTTATGGGCTAAATTTCCCATTAACATGGATTTTCTGGCCAAACTAGGGGTTTTACGAAAAAAATGCTAAGAATTAAAATTGTAGAGCTTGAAATTTTCTTTCTTCTGTAATTGGTTAGTTTTTTCCTGAGAGGCTTAGTTTTCAAGATTTTTTCAGTCAAATTTGGTAATGCAAAAAATTCATATCAAATTTTGAATTTCGACTGCAAATATCTCGAAAACTATGCCTCGCAGAAAAAAACTAACTAATTATTAAAGAAAGAAAATTTCAAGTTCTGCAATTTTGATTCTTAGCATTTTTTTCGTAGGACCCTTAGTTATGCCAGAAAATCCATGTTTTCAAATAAAAAACATATGATTTCTTTTTCATTTTCAAAACCATCAATTTTCTATTCAAGCCATCCTGTACATAATTGATTTTCATCCCCTCCTCCCCAAATATCGTTTAGATTTCAATCTTTGGATAGTCTGCTGACCAGTGTTTGTCTCGATGAGCTCTATCAAAATGCCATAGTTACCGTCGTTGTGTCGATTCGTCGATGAAATTTGGTTATATTTTGGTGCCAGTTTTTCCTCCTGTCGATTACCTACCCCAAGTTATTGTGCGATTTGAACTGAAAAAAAGAAGAAAACAACTAACTCGATGTGCACGTTCACTTCACTTCATTTCACGTGTCTAGTTTCAGCAATCAACTTGACGACGACGATGGCAGAAAAAAAAGGTCGAAATATACGACAACGTACAATTTACTACAACGACCGCGACCATTTTAGTCGTCTATTCCAAGAAACGCATTATGTGCTTTGCACGCGGTTTTCATGAAAAATTAAAACCTGCGTGACTTTTTTTTTTTGCATCCATGGGGTAATTTTAGTTTTGCACAGGTGGAAGCGTATGAGTCAACGTTTGTTAGCCCTGGTTAGTGTCTATTTTTCGTGAAAGTTGTGTAGCGAGGTGAAGTGGAGGGCGAGGGTGATGAATAAGGGTAGTTTTCTATTTTAAGGAGGTGAATGGATGATGTAATTGAGTCATGCTGGTCAGTTATTTCGATTTTAACTTTTTTTTTATGTGGTTTGTTGAGAAGAGCTGTGGTTTAAACAAACGACGATTTTTTTTTTCGTAAAATGTCGTTTGACTTCAAATTTACTCATAGTTACTTTATTCATTAATTCCAAGATCAAAAAAATAAATTGAAAATAATTTCAATTTCGGTTTTGAGAAAGTTTTGTGAATTTTTTTGGTGTTGATGCAAGTACCCTATCTACTTAGTCCTTTTAAAAAATGTTGGAAACTTGAAGCAGGAGTAGTCTTTGAAATTGTTGAGATTTTCATGAAAATCATTTAAAATTAGAGATTATGAAAACTATCGAGAATTGCGTTATAATTTTTGGATTTTTTAAAATAAAAATCAGTAATAAGTTCGTCAGAGATGTCGAAAAAATCATAAAAAGCATTGAAAATCTCGTAAAAATTGTGAAAATATTGTTAAAAATTGTCGAAAAATATTGTAAAAATGCTTTAAAATCCATAAAGAAAATACGTTGCGATATTCACAGATTTTCATAAAAATCGGCAAAAATTATGCTAAAATGGTGAAAAAAATCATGAATAGTTTTAGTGATTTTTGTAAAAAGTTAGATAATTATCAACATTTTCGAAGACTTGCATGTTTTTTTGATCATTTTTTCATATTTCAAATAATTTTTATGAAAATTTGAACAATTTTCACGAGGTTAACGTTTTGTTAATGTTTTTCATTTTTCGGAGTATTTCTTCACAATTGGGAAAAATCGGCAGAACTAAAATAAAGTTTTCCATTTGTATTAATATTATAAATTTACACTTGAAAAAATAGGTAATTACATTAAAACTTACTTACTCTATTCTAAGAAGGGGCCACCTATATACGTAGAATTGTTTGTACTTGGTTTAATATGCTGAAAACCATGGGCTGATTTTTTTTCACCGTGATCCCATAATCATCGCGGATCTAAATTGATAGATAATATATTTATTGTACTTATATACAAAAAAAAAGAATATCTACTCACTATGCCGGCAGCATTGGCAGCTTCGTCAGCTGCTTTCGAACAGCTAAATACTACTGTTGCTATCGAAATATGAGATTTTGTGTCTGGATTCATACATAAAATCAGTTCTTCTATTTTCCCGTACCCTCCGAAGATACGAAGGAGGCTGTCTTCAAGCAGATTTTCAGGGATCCCAATGAAAACAACTGAAATTCAAACAAAGACAATAAAATCAGGAGTGACCAAATCACGAAATTTTTCATCCGAGTTACGGATCACGAATCATTTAATGAAATCTGACTGGAATAATTTTTTTTCAAATCGTTGAAAAAATGTTTCTTAATGTTTTAGTTAATTTCAAGAATTTCCTACGGGTATGCGCAATTTTAAGAATTTTTTTCGACAATTTTTATGACATTTGGATAGTTTTTACAATTTTTTAAACTGATTATTGTCAACATTTTCATAATCACTTTAATAACATTTTTGCTGTTTTTCACAATTTTTCAATTCCTTTATAATTTTGGATTTTCATAAAAGTCAGTAAAAACTTTGTTAGAAAGATGAAAAAAAAATCATGAGAAGTATCAAAAATCTCGTAAAATTGTGAAAATTCTACTAGAAAACCATTGAAAAATGTTGTAAAAGTGCTTGAAATGCCATAAAGCGATGCAATATTTGTATAAATTTTCATGAAAATTAGTAAAAATAATGAAAATTATAGCAGTTTTTACGAGAATTTCGATGGTTTTAATGATTTTTTTATCGACAGTTTTCATAATATTTTTGGTTATTTCTGTAAAAATGTCGACAACTTTATCCACTTTTTAAATGATTTTCACGATTTTTTGATCATTTTTTTTCGTGGGTATTTCATTAAATGACTTTTCTGAAAATTTTAACAGATTTTCAACAGTTTTCGCGATTTTTTGACCATTTTGCAATATTTTCATTAATTTTTATGACATTTTCAAGAATTCTTGAATTTTTCGACCATTTTTACAATATTTTGACTGATTTTTGTCAATATTTTGACAATTTTAACGATATTTTCGATGATTTTCGTATTTTTTGATGCTTTTTTTTCTGTTTTAAATACCTTCTGTAAAAGTTTTTTCACTAGATTTTCGATAGTTTTCATGATTTTTCAACCATTTCTGCGATATGTTCACCAATTTTCGTGGCAATTTGAGACAATTCACCACATTTTAAACATTGTTTGCCATGTTTGCCCTGATTTTTATGAAATTTTTGACTATTTCAACAACATTTTCAACAATTTTCATGATTTTTTGACCGATATAAGCCAATGTTGAACAATTATGAAAAATTTTAACGATTTTTATAATGTTGAAACCACTTTTACAACCTGAAATTTTCCAAGTTCAAAAAATCATCCAAGCTAATAAAATATTGAGGGCTTAAAATGTAAAGAAAAATTTTTTTTGATAAAAATTTTTTTTTTTTGAAACGATTCAGTTACGATGTCTGGTAAAGGAAAAACATGAAAAAAGCGTCATCTATGATCTGCGACATCTTTATTTAGAACACCAAAGATTAACCAGTCTCAATCTTGAGTGTGAAATTTTTCAAAAATATAAATGAAAAATTCCTTACTTTTTTCCCATTGAAGATCACATTAGAGATTATCTTACATGGCGATGGTTTCTTCTTTTCATATGAGAAAAAATTTACTTGCCAGAGTACATCAATGGGTGAAAAAACCAAATTCTTATATATTTTGCAATACAACACATGGCGCTGGTGAGTATTTTGGGATGCAGTAAATCTTGTTTTCATTTTTACTTCATGCAATAGTCCATTATTTTCATCTACCTTCACAATGGATGAAGAATTGAGATCTCTTGAGTTTTTTATATTTATACAGGTTGTTTTTGACGATAGCGATGATTTGTTCGAATTTTTTTTTCTGCAGGTACCTCAGAAGCGCATACATAGTGTTATGTATTCGAATGGGGGGGGAGACTGGTCTTTCGCTTCTTTTAGGTATTTTACTCGCGGCGGCTCGTGACGTCTCGCTTGGCCCTTCGATGATTTCCCACGTTCCTTTTGGTTTTGTTGGGGGTTCGATCTTCTTTGGGGCTGTCTTTTGCCTCGCCCACGGTTCCTGGGTCTTGACCTTTTTATACCTAGTCGCTTCCTCTTCCGAGGAAGACGAAGAGAGGAATTCTTTCGATTTAGTGCTTGGGTCAGCGGAGGTGGTATAGCTGCGACCTTTCCATCAAGACGACCTCACATCTGTTCGATAAAACATCAAAATTTGAATCCGATCAGCCTCGCTTCCACCCACCATCGCTCTATATCAAACCGACTCATCCAGAAAAATGTATACAAAATCACGTTAAAATACATAATATTGCGAATACGTACGATCGACAACTGCACAGCACGACGACGACGATAATTACAATAGTTGGAATTTCAATTTCGGGCCGAAGCCATTAAGCCATATAGGAAGGCATATTTCGCAAATTTCATTTACCAAGGGCCGTGCAATCTGGAACGGTGCCGGTGGAAACGACTGGTGCAATTGGCGGGTACCTATTACCATGTAAATTAAACTATCAGTATCCGGGGCGATGATAGAGACACAGTTGAAAAACAAAAACAACCATACATAAAAAAAATAGCAACATAGAGCGCCATAGCGTATATAGAGAGAGCGTCATACACAAAAACCCCTGTCACCAGCTTATACACGGTGTGCCTACGTACGCTCTATATACGCGAATGAAAAAAAAAAACCTGCGAAAGCAACAGGCTGTGTATACATTTGCAATTGACATAATATTTATTAAAGTTTTACGGGTTTACATTTTTATTTCACTAAAAAAAAAACACAGAGGGCGTTTACGACGAGTTTCCCTTACGTTGCTGCCCCCTCGAACACATACACACAGGCGAGCTCGACGACGAAAAAAACTCACCGTTCTGCGAAAACCAGCAGGGAAAAATAATTAAAAACGACTAAGCTCCGGTATACTCTGAAAATGTTAACGTTAAACCGTAAAGAGACCTGAAATAACTATCAAAAGGAATGTTTAATTATTGTGTTGCCGGCCTTTGTGTAAACTACCCGTTGAATATTGTCCTTATAGTTGGATGGTTAGGAGAAAAAAAAAAATAAAAAATGCTACTTTTTATAAGGGTCATCTTCATGATTGCGTGCGCTACAGTAGGTATTAAAATTAGCTCTAAGTAGAAGTACAGCTTTTATTGCTTTCTTTTTTCAAAGGGCTTAATTTTCGCCATTGTTTTTTACCACCTCTCCGACCCCTCGTCGAATTATCCATTCGACGCAATTTATTGGTTCCACGCGTAGTAGCCCTTTCTCTCTGCTTGCCATCGTCGTCTGGCTGCTGGATGTCTCCGCTCCGCAGCGTACTGTGTAATTACGTTTGGTAGAAATTTTTAACGCCAAATTAAATTCCGCTCCTTTTTGGAAACAATAATCCGCCGCCTCGTATTCTCTCTCGTAATTGTTCAATTTCCTCTCATCTGGTCTTCCTAGCCCCCTACCCCTTGCTCCATCGTAGTCTTGTAATCTGTTCTTGCACACACGAGCAAAAGCTACAGATAGGTGAGTATTACGGTGCAGCTTGATATGTCGTACAGTATCTCGATATCTCGCGTGTATAACCCTCCCTTCTACCCGGCTCCCTTTGCTGAGACTTGCGCCGCGCCGCAGCATCCCTCGAGGCCTTTGTAGAGAGTTAAAACGTCGTTAAATTATTTTGCGGTTATGCCAAGACAACCGACGAAGCATACTGTACCCAGTGAAACTTCAGCCTGTACCAGGGCACGACCGCAAAGTCAGCATTTCCTGCGTTCTATTACGATTTTACTATGTACTACGAATAATTCCGCTAGTACGATCGCTTTTCTGTGTGTGTTTCGTCGGTATTTTTTGGGGGGGGTTTTGAACGATGTTTTGTATGGATTATGAGATGGGATTGTACGAGTTCATGTTGGCTTGGAATGGGTTCCAAGGGGTAGATCTGATCTTTACACGTACGTAGGTCTTTGGTATGGTGTTGACCGAAATTCAAAATACTCAATTTTTGCTAATTGCGAGTAATTGTCCCACATTATGGCCACTTCGGCTAAAAATGGGGAAGACAAATTATGCATATAAATAATATTTACATATTTGGAGTAATCGAAAATCAACTATTAAATTCGATCCGACGATTCCGTGGTATTTCTTTATAATATTTTTATCAAAACTTTGTCAACATGGTAACTTTCGTAATAATTGATAGAACGAGCTGAAATTTTTATGAAAGGTTCATTACTTCTCGGAATAGAAGCCTATAAATTTTGAGAAAAATCGGTAAACTGGTTCTCGAGTTATTCGCGATTGAAATTTTCAAAAGGCTCTAGCACCTGAAATAAAGTCGTTACTCGAAATATGCAAATAACCTTTTTGGTAACACTTAAAAGGATGCACAAAAAATGTTATATACAATTTTCATTTTTATGAACCCATTCTCGAGTTATTTGCGATTGAAAATTTCAAAAGCCACTAGCGCCTAGAATAAAGCAGCTAGGTGAAATATGTAAATAACCTTTTTGATAGTATTTAAAAATGCGCACAAAAAAGTTTATATACAATTTTCTTTTTAATGAACCGGTTCTCAAGATATACGCGATGGGAAATTTTAAAACTTGATCGCGGATGTATTCATTTCATGAATTGAAAAATAAATGCTTAGCAAAATTAGATTCAAAATTTTTGCAATGCCTATTCAATTATACATACCTACTTACCTTTGATAGGTAACAACGCAACGTTGCAAAATTGGATTTTTTCGAAGTAAAATTTTGTGATGTTGGTGTAGAAAATCAGATTTTCTGGCGCAGTTCCTGCGTAAGTTTTTTTTGTTTGAATTTAAATGCCAATACACATCAACCGCGTTATCTATTTCAATTTAAATAAATCCTTGTGCGAAATCAAGTGACGGCAGACAGAGACGCAGCTTGATCAAAAATCTGGGGGAGGGGGTGGAAGGAGAAGTTTACCGACAACGTTAAAAAAATTGAACAATTTGCCGACAAATTATCGACTTTATCGTCCACCTGCTCTGATATAAAAATTGAGTAAATTTTTTGAAGGGGTCTATAATGTTACTCAGAAAATGAAGAAAAAAACATAATCTGGGGAAGAATTTTTTTCGCTTGGACGAATTTTTAAAAAAAATTAGTTTGAGAAGCAAAATTTGACCATTTTTGAGCATTCAAATTTCAATACTACCAAAAAAAAATTACGAATGAAAAAGAAATAGTTATTAAAAAATATGTAGAAAAGGGAGTAAATTCGCGAATTTTTTCAGCCAAG
Organism: Pseudococcus longispinus; assembly: GCA_900064475.1. Taxonomy (NCBI): domain Eukaryota; kingdom Metazoa; phylum Arthropoda; class Insecta; order Hemiptera; family Pseudococcidae; genus Pseudococcus; species Pseudococcus longispinus. Next base: position 495 of record FIZU01015342.1, on the reverse strand, counting down.
GCAAAGGGGAAAAAGCGGTTTGGTCCAAATATGAAGAAAAATGAAAAAAAAATTGACTTGTTGCCCGAACGAAGCGATGACGAAATTTGTACAAAATTTTGTTCGGAAAGCAAAAAATCGGCAAATTTTTCAGAAATAATTCAACAAATTTTCAAAATTTAACAACTTAAGGTAAATTTTTTAAATTTGTCGGCAACGTTTGGCGAATTTTTCAAAATTTTCGGCAAAATCTCACAAAAATCACAGTTTGTCGAATTTTTAACGAATTTTGAGGGGGGCCTCCCCACTCCACCTCCTAATGTTTCGTCCCTGACAACAGAAAATTGTGCGATCTGTCATTGAAAATGGAGTAGGTACAAATTTCACGTTAATAGCAAGTAGTAAAAAATTCGTAATATGATCAGAAAATTCAGATTGCTGTTCAAAGGCTTTAAAATATGGTGGGGGGGGGGGGGTCAATCTGAAAGTTTTGCCCATTTTTCGTGTCCATAAATT
>FIZU01015337.1:0-24011 GCA_900064475.1 Pseudococcus longispinus | reverse complement strand
TTGAAATGACAATTTTGACCAAAAATGGCTTTAAATGACAATTTTTACTAAAAATGACGATTTGGACCAAATATAATAATTTTTACCTTGAAATGTCAATTTCTACAAAAAATAACATTAAGGATGAAAAAAATTGATGAAAAACGGAGATTTCGGCCAAAAATGACACTTTCTACGTTGAAATGACATTTTCGGCCATGAAATGACAATTTCTACTATAAAATCATAATTTTGATCAAAAAAATGATAATTTTGACAAAAAATGACAGCTTGAACTAGAAAATGAAAAATGACAAAAAAAAATGATTTTGACAAATAAATGACAATTTTGACCAAAACTGGTATTTTTTACAAAAAAATTACGATTTTGGCCAAAAGTAACTTAGATAAAATTCTGGGAATATTTCCATCGAAATTAAAAATGAGTGTAACATATATCCACGTGAGCTAGGGGAATGGGCCGCGAAGAGGCCCAGCCGCCTAGTTCAACATAAAATACCCATTATTATCTTGATCCACTCAAAAAAAGCCTCTTTGCACCACTGATGATTTCCATTTTCATACTACCCATGAAAGTATTTTTCCAAGTTCAGTAGTCAACTGACACCTAATAAAATTTTTCAAAACTGAAAAATTCAAAATTTCTGAAATTTTCCAAGTCCAAAAAATCATTTGAAAATCTAAAAAAATTTTAGAGTCCAAAAAATTAAAAATGCTCTGAAAATGTCTGAAAGTCAACGTGATTTCTAAAATTTTCCCAGTCCAAAAAGCGAATGGAAATTCGGGAATTTTTTCAAGTCAAAAAGTCTCACAAAATGTCTAAAAGTCAGCGTTAGGTAAAAAGCTGTCTGGAAATATTCTGATTTGAACTTTTCTTGAAAATTTATTTCAATTTTTTAAAATTTTCCAAGTGTAAAAAAATGTTGACAAAATGTCTGAAAGTCAGCTTGATCTCTGGAATTTTCCAAGTCCAAGAAGCCTGCTTGCTGCCTGGCAAAATGTCGGAAAGTTACCCTGATTTTTAAAATTTTTTAAGCTCAAATGTTTGTCTGACAAAATGTCTAATAGTCAGCATACTCAATTCAAAAATATTTCATTTGAAATTTCCAAGGCTGGGAAACTGAAATCATTTAAGTTTCAGTTTCAGTTTTCCTAGCTCTGGTCAAAATTTCCTCATATTTGTGTGATTATCAAGTAATTACAGGAAATTACTCGAAAGTTACTCTAAATTACCGAAAATTATGCAAAAATTCGTTTAGTGATTTTTAGTGATTCTTTTTTTTCTTCCAAAAGAGATTTTTTTCGAATCTTGATTGGCAGCAAAATCAAACTATTTAATTATAGTTTTTTTCAGTTTTATAATTTCAGCTTCAGTTTCAGTTTTCAGTCATTTCAGTTTCAGTTTTCCCAGCCCAGTCTACAGGACTTTTTTTTCCAAAATCACTACTTTTTCACTACCTTTTCTCTACCATCCCCAAAATTTTCAGCCCCCCAAAAAAAAATTCGCAGAAAATTAAGGACTTTCGCAAAAATTAATCTCTTCTTAAGTTCTTAAAAAGGCAACCCCCACCCCCTCCCAACCAAAAAAATTACGATCCAAATTCTAAATTCTGATCGTAAATTTCGTTTAGAGACGAAATTTGAATTTTAGATTTTCAAATTTTCATTTTTTCACCACGTTTACTCCAAAATCACTACCTTTTCACTACTTTCACTACCTGTAAACACCATAATAATACACCAATTTTTGATAGTTTTTTTTTCAAATTTTTCTTTTGATGTGTAGATGTGTCATAAAGCATTGACGTCCAGAATTTTTAAATTTGAGGCAGTAAAAATCAAAATTTTTGCCATCTTTAAAACATTTTTTAAGAATTTTTTCATTTTTTCAACCGTTTCACAATTTTTGAAAACATTTATTCGATAGTTTCCCACATTTCTGTAATTTATTTGATATTTTTCCAAAATATTGGACAGAAAAAATCAAAATTCGTAATTTTTTGAATATTTCTTGACGTGTACCAGGAAATGTGTCATCGAGCATCGACGTTCATAAATTTTCAAATTTGAGAGAAAAAATCAAAATAATGGGATGAGTTGAATTTATCAATAGCGTAGTGGGAAAGCCATTCGGAGGAGGGAGGGGGGGGGGGGGTTGGCAAGGGAGGGGGGGGGGGGGGGGGGTTGGCAAGAAAGAATGTGATTTTATGTAAAACTAGGCGGCTGGGCCGCTCCCCTTAGCTGCTGTTACATACGAACCGATTTCTCTATGATTTATGCCAAAAATCATTTTTAGTCAAAATCATTGTTTTTTTTTGTCATTTTTCATTTTCTAGTCCAAACTGTCAGTTTTTGTTAAAATTGTCAATCTATGTCAAAATTGTCATTTTTTGGTAAAAATTGTCATTTATTTTGGTCAAAACCTCCGGTTTTCATCAATCGTTTTTTTTTTTTGTGAAAATTGTAAATTTTTGGTAAAAATTGTCAATTTAAGGTAAAAACTGTTATTTTTGGTCAAAATCATCATTTTTTGTCAAAATTGTAATTTTTGGGTCAAAATTGTCATTTCAAAGTAAAAAATGTCATTTTTTGGTCAAAATGGTGATTTCAGAGTAGAAATTGTCATTTTTGGTCAAAACCTCCGTTTTTCATCAATTGTTTTTTTTGTGAAAATTGTGAATTTTTGGTAAAAATTGTCAATTTAAGGTAAAAACTGTTATTTTTGGTCAAAATCATCATTTTTTGTCAAAATTGTAATTTTTGGGTCAAAATTGTCATTTCAAAGTAAAAAGTCGTTTTTTGGTCAAAATTGTGATTTCAGAGTAGAAATTGTCAAAATTGTTATTTTAAATAAAAAATTTCCATTTGTGCTTAAAATCGTTGTTTTTCGTCAATTGTCATTTTTTTTGTCCAAGTTGTGAAAATGTTAGTGAAAATTGTCATTCCAAGGTAAAAATCATCTTTTTGGTCATTTTAGGCTTTTTAAAAAATGTCGCCAAGAAAAATGTTACGGTTGCATATTCTAAATTTTTACGTTTCAAAAAATCTTAATCTGACGAAATGTCTGAAAGTCAGCACCATCTCGGAAATTTTCAAAGTCCAAAAAAGTCTGACAAAATGTCTAAAAGTCATGGAAAATGTCAGCTTTACAGACAGACGGACAGACACGTCGTGGATTTTATATATATGGAATGGATGGATTATAAAAAATATTTATTATTTTTCGTTTCTTTAAAAAATTAATTATTGAGCCCGAGCGAAGCGAAGGTGAAAATTTTTGGATGAAAAGCATTCAAAAGCTAAAATTTCTTCAAGATGACTATGATTGAAAAAAAAAATGGATTTTTAATAAATTTTAATGTAAAAATGGAGGACTTTTGAGCCAAATTCGTCACATTTTCAGCACAGCACCTGATAGAGACCTTGACATTAGTAACGAAAAAAATTTCAAAGAATACATTTTTGTTAACACGAAAACAAAATTCAAAATTGATTATAATTTATAATCCAATCTGAATTTCGTCCAATAAAGATGTCAAAAATTCGTGACTTTTCCATGACTTCCATGACCTGTTTAGACACCCTGAATTATTCTCCAATTAATTGAAATCTCTCAACAGGCTTTTTTGTTGAAAATTTCACATTACTTTGAGATTTTCTTCAACATTTGAATTATCCTTGAAAACATATGATAAAATTTAAAAATTTCATATTTTTAGATTTTTTGACAACAAAAATTTTTTAAAAAAAATAATTGCACCCTTGAAGGGGCTACCGAAAGATTAATTATAAAACTTGGGTCTTCAAACCTTAAGAAAATACGTTCGAAAATTTTTGAAAAAATTTCCATAAATGATTTTTACCTATTGGTGGTAGGTACATATAGAATTTCTGCGAGTTTGGAGAAAAAATCGGTTGAAAACTGCCAAAAATATAAATTTGTAACCAAAATTTCATAATTAATACCCTAAGTGGTGGTATGAGTGATTTGGCGACCTAAAAATTATAGATCAACTTCCACTAATTAGTTTCAAATGTCTCGCTGAGGGTTAAATCACCCATACCCCTGACATGCTCTTTCAATAAAACTCATTCACATATTGACGAAAGCCCAAAAATACTTTCAGCATGAGTCAACATTTTCCTTTTTGAGAGAAAAATTGACCTAAATTATTTTTACGATTATATATCTACAATTATAGCTTCAAAAATCTTCAAGTTTAGTATCCACTCCGAATATAGGCATCTAATTGATCATTATTTTAGATTCTCTTCGATAAGGAAATCCCAAAATAGACAAAACAATGAAATACTATTCACGTGCCTAATTTATAAAAATTTCTTATCATTTTCGAAACTGATTAGATTTACAAAAAATTGATAAAATTTAACCTAATCCAATACTCGGGGCAAAGTACAAACATATGATCAACTGAAACATATTTCTGTAAATCTAGAATACACTAGAGAAAAAAATACAAACAAAAAATATTGAAAACTGTAAAATGAAAATCTACATAAAAAAATATCAATAAAAAACCCCCCGCTACAAATCAACTCGCTCATACAAACAAACGAAACCCTCAGCCGAAACAAATAAAAAGATAATTTCGAAACTTCGCCGTTTCAAAAACCCTCTATAAATAAAAAACCGCTCGTACCCTATTTAAATTCCGCTTTTATTAAAACGTTGAAAAAAAAATTGAAACAAATGTAAAAACACGAGTACTTGAAACTCCAACACACGTCCGAATAAATTCGTCTAACTATTTCCTGCGAGTAAAATATACTATTTTACGTTAATATCCTTCTTCATTTCGTACCCAAATGCATTCATTAAAACCATTACCATCGCAATAAATACTCGCGGACGAGTATTTTGGCAACATTGTACACATACACTCGTAAACGTATTCGTACCACTGGTAGTTTCTGTCGTGCAGCTAATATAATTCCTACGTACGCGAAAAATTCGCGACAAAAGTTGGAAAAAAATTTAAAATATCGTACTCAACGGTGCCAAGTTCGTGTTAAATAAATTATTCGAATAGCGCACATAAGTTATTATTAACTTGCTTGTGCAATGATGTATTTTGTTTGAACGGGACCACCTTCAATACTCGCTGATCGTATAGATCGTACCATGGCGTAAATAAAATAAACACCGTTGATCTTGAAAGTACGTAGACAATATTTTCACTCGTTTCAAGCAACGTCCAAACCATGTTTCGTCAACTCTTACGTAATAAGTTAGCCACCTCGAACAATGCATTTAATTATCACTTTGGGTGACACGACGATCAATTGCATCTTATATTAATTATCACCGTAGTTAATTTACTAGAATTTGCGTTTAGTTCTCAAAGGCAAATGGATAAGTCCATCTACATCCCAGATAATTCGTTTCTACGTTTATTGTTATAAGGCTGCGGTGAAAAATAATACGCGTAGGTTGCCCGCTGCGAAAAATATACGCAGTCGAGTCGAGCTTTACAATATTGAAATTTACCAGACCACTGTAAACAATCCTGTGACGTAGTTTCATTCAAAATCACAAAAAGTAAAAAAAAAACTGTATTAATTAGTCGCACACGTTAAGTACACACCACGTGCATTCGCCTTGATACACAATTATTGTTTGAAATAAAAACGTCGCAATTTCGCGTCCGTACTCTTATACAATGTAAACAGAGAAAAGTTTACGTTTTCGAATTACGTAACTTCCAAATGAAAGGAAAATTATCAGATTTTTCGAGGTGAAATTTATATGCACTGATAGGTTGTAGATATTGTACTGTGTAGACAGTTGCAATATTTCTTGTCTATATCTATCTATATACCAGGCAGTTAATTATTGAATTGTATGGTAATATTTTGAAAAGAAATGTTTCAGAATTTAGATATGTTAGTTATATGTTTCCTGCGACCGTCATCGTCACCACGCCAAGAAGTCTTTGTTTTCATTTCTGTGCATCGTTTTACTCTACTTTATACGGGTATTTTAACTGGTTTAAAAAAACACTAATTTTATCCCCTGTGTCGAACGAATTATTTGATATGAAAATTAAATGCGCGACGATACGATGTCTAGACTTATAATACTCGTACACGAGCTATATGTGAAGGTAGGTACAAGAATGTGCTTATATACCCAGGTACACTGTATATGGTGCAAGTATAATATGCTTTTCGATGCCATCTGCTACATACAATATGTATTCGAATCGAATGCGGGGTGTGGAATAATATTGAGTGTCTGTAATAAAACCCTGGAGTTATAGATTTCATGACTTTTGGCCTTTCGAATTGGAAAATGAATCGATATGTATCTACATTTCGTATATCTTCAATTAGCACCTTGCAACTTGGAAGAAATATACCTGCATATTAATAAATCTTTTCAATCTGCAGCAAACCATTTCGACAAACATATTCGAATATATTTCCAAAAAATTAACTCCCAAAAATTCTTTAAAATTTGATATTTTTCATTTCGAAAAATTAATTTTTGGCAAAAAAAATATTTTTGTGATTATTTTATGATTTTAAACCAAAATAAAAAATTTTCAATGAAGTCTTAAAATAATCATGTATTTTTGAAAAATCCTGATGCCTTATTGGAAGGGGAGGAGAGTCAGAAATTTTTTTGCCATGACATTTTGTTAACTTGAATGACTTTTTAGACTTGGAAAATTTTAGAGATTCTCTTAAGCTAGTTGGCTTTATTGACTGGGAAAATTTCATAAAGAGGGCAGATGACCTTCTGAACTTGGAATTTGGAAAAATTCATATTAAAAAAGTACTCGTAATTCAAACACAGCACTGTAAAAATTGTTAAAATCTTCATAATTCTTTGAAATATGTTCAGGGAATTTGGCCCAAAAATTATGAAAATTGTTAAAAATGTGGTAAAAGTTATTGAAATTGACATAAAAATTGGTGACAATATGGTATACGAGTAAATGGCCAAAAAATTAGGAAAATGGTCAAAAATCTCGTAAAAATGGTTAAAATTCTCACAAAAATCGTTTAAAATATGAAAAAATGATTTCAAAAAAAAAAAACATGAAAATGGTCGAAAACTTCAAAAAAAGGAAATTGTCATAAACATCAACAAAAACAGGTATTAGAAATGGCAAAAAAGTTGAAATTTTCATAAAAATCATTTGAAATATGAAAATTGGTACATTGATAATGTCTTTTTAAATTCAATAGTTTTAAAAGTTTAACAAAAAGTCCTTGCAATTTTTGGAAATCCGAAAACTTTTCCAAGTCCAAAAAAGTCTGACAAAATGTCTAAAATTAAATTTTCCAAGTTCAAAAAAATCTAAATTATTCGCCTAAAAAACTGTCTAAAAATCAGCATTATCTCTGAAATTTGCCAAATTCAAAAAGTCAATGGAAATCTGAAAAGTTTTCCAAGTTCAGAAAAGTCTGACAAAATGTCCAATTTGAACTTCCCTAAAATTTTTCAAGCCTATAAAGTTGAAATTTTCCCGTCCAAAAAAGTCTGACAAAATGCCTGAAAGTCAGCGTGATACCTGAAATTTTCCAAATCCAAAAACTCTGACAAAATATTGTTAAATTACCCTCATTTCTAAAATTTTCTCAATTCAAAAAGTCTAAATTATTGGTCTGATGAAAATGTCTGAAAGCCAGCAAAAATCTGAAAAATTCTCAAATTACAAAAAGGTCTGACAAAATGTCTAAAAGTCAGCATTTTTTCTGAAATTTTCCAAGCTCAAAAAATCAATGGAAATCTGAAAATTTTTCCAAGTCCAAAAGAATGTGACAAAATGTCCAAAGCCATCGTCAAGGAATTTCGTGACGGTTTTTACGGACACGAAAAATGAACAAAATATTTGGACAAAGAAAAAGGGACAAAATTATAGGATTGACCCCAGCCATAAGACATATCCATGTCAAAAAATTGATCAAAAACCATAAAAATCATCGACAAATTAGGTACCTACTTTGATATAACTGTCAAAATTTCCACAAAAATGAGTAGGTAGGTAGATAGGTACCTAAAAATATGATAAAAATGGTCAAAAAAAAGCACGAAATTCGTCGAAAATCTCGTAAAAATTGCTAGAATTTTCACAAAATTGTCCAAAATTTTTATGATTTTTTAAAACATTTTTGCATTATTTTTACTGATTTTTTTGAAAATTTATCAATATTGCCATTTGTACCTTTTTATGGCATTTCAACAACTTCTACAACATTTTTTCAACGACTTTTAGGAATATTTTCACAACTTTTGCGGTATTTTCGATACTTCTCATGATTTTTCTGACCTTTTTCACAAAGTTTTTACCAAATTTTATGAAAATTTTAGAAATTTTAACGAAATTTTTGATGATTTTTTGACTGTTTATGCAATATTAGTTGATTTTTAAGCTCATCGAAATTTTAATGAGTTTTTTGACGCTTTTTCGATAATTTCTACGATATTTTGACCAATTTTTGTGAACATTTTTACAGTTTCAAAAAAGTTGACGATTTCTTTTACTTTTTGGTAATTTTTATCATATTTTCAATGATTCAATATAAAAATCTCAAAAGAAGTCAAAAAATGAATTTTTAAAAGTTTTGTTATGTTGTTTGTCTTTCTATATTCAAGAAAATGTCAACTATTTTCTGAGAGGTTTAGAATTTAAGCACATCAATTTCTTCAAGGGAAACGTCGCGTCGCCTGATTTTTTTCCAATTTTTTAACTTTAAATGACTAACATGACCTTCAAAATTGTGTCTTTCTGACTTTTTTTTTTCAAAATTTGTCATAACGTTTTGGTCACACTATTCTGAGTTTGGTTTTTCAAACATTTTTTTAGCAGAGGATGTGCTTTTGCGATGACCAACCCTGTAAAAAATATCACAGAATTCCCTCACGCTGAATTTTAGACATTTTGTCAGAACTTTAGGCTTTTTTGACTTGGAAAATTTTAGAAATTAGGTAAATTTCTGATATTTTGACAGACAAACTTCTTGGATTTGGAAAATTTCAGATATCACGTTGACTTTCAGACATTTTGTCAGAATTTTTTGGACTTTGAAATTTTTTTAAGAATTTAAATGAATTTTTGGACTTGGAAAATTTCATTTCAATAAAATTCAAATCAGACATTTCGTCAGACAGTTTTTTATCTAACGCTGACTTTTAGACATTTTTTCAAATTTTTTTGAATTTGGAAAAATTTTCAGAATTCTACCAACTTTTTGTACTTGAAATAAGGGTTCGAAAAATTTTCAAAAAAATTCCATTACGAAATTCACTCAGAAAAATCCGTTACGTTGACTTTTAAATATGTTGTCTGACTTTTTTGGACTTTTAAAATTTTTCAGATTTCAAATGACTTTTTGGAGTTGGAAAATTTCAAGAAAATTTCAAATATCACGACTTTATGGACTTAAAAAATTCAATAAGTAAAAACATATCCAATGTTTTATAGTTTCAGGGGTAGTATGGAAATGACAGGGACTTTTTTGAGAACCTCTTTCAGAATTTATGACATTTTTGTGAAAATTTGACTTTTTCAACAGAAATTAGAATCTTGTTTTTTCAACTTTTTTTCTGAGCTTGGGCACATTTTTACAACCAACACTTTTTCATTTTTTATTTTTTATATTCATAAAATTCTAGCAATTTTTGAAAGAGTGAATGACTTTTTAAATGGCAGAAATTCAGAAAGTGATTTTTTTGAATTTTCTGACATTTTGTTGAAATATTACCTACTTAGGTAGGTAGGTAATAAATTAGATGAAATGGTATAGCATTTTCAATTTTTTTGTTCTATATTCATGTGAAATCTGAATGGTGACTTTTTTTACTTGTTTTTAAATTTGAAAAGATTTGTCAGCATAGGACAGTTTTCATGATTAGAATTAAAATCGTGACTTTCGTATTTTTGTTCAAACAGACAACCACTTCCTTATGATTTTAAACGTACATACATTTTCGCCAAACTTTCGAGTACAACAAACACACATCAGGGTAATGACAGTACACTAAGGGCAACTCATCCATCAAACACAATCATACACCCACAACGTACTTCATTGCCCAACTTGATGAAAGTTTCACTCCGCAGCAACATCCAATTCCGGTGCTTTCATCGACGATACTTCGTTCCGCTGCAGTAAATACCTAATTAGGGATGTTTTTTTCCTGCGTACATCTATATATTTATGTTGTTTTTACACATCCAACTTGAAACCCAAATATCTACGCAGTTTACGTGTTTACACGAATTTTCGCTGATACAATTTATCCGCAGCAACGCAGCTTTTCACGACGTAAACAAATTTACCGCCTTCGATTTCATGAATGAAATTGGCGCACGGTACGCGTCGTTACCATGGCTACGTATCGTATACTCTCAAAGCTTTACGCATTAGGAATCTCTTTTTGCACAAATGAAACACGTATTGATTTCGTCAAAAGTTTCGCTGCGATGTTCTAGGTCACACGTACACCACGACTCGGCGTTTAGCAGCCCCACACAAAAAAGTGCGGGTGGATTTCGAATTTATGCGCTCGAGAGGGAGGAAAAATTGGGTTATTACGTCTTCATCTCGTCCGAAGATATGACCTAGTTTTACATCAAATGTTTGCATTACCATGTTCGAAAATTTTATACCACTGTGGTATTCGAATTCGCATACTATGTTTATACAGGGGAAAAATCAGTTTGGGTGATCATTTCTGCTCATTTTGATCGTATGAATGGATTTCCCATATGGTAAAAAATTAATTTTATCATGAGAAATCAACTCATCGATTGATCATTTTCCATTTCGAGAAGTTAAACAAATTTGTAGTGTACCTAGTAAGTAACAACACTTCATGTTATCAATTATTTTCCTCGAAACTAAAACAGGATGTGAAGCATACACATATCGTTATCGTAATCGTTTATTTCTTGATACCACAAACCATATGAAAGCAGATAACACGTACGTTACGAGAATTATGGTGATAGATAATTTTTTTCTCAAAGACTACATTTCGTGTTTTAATTATCGATTTGTTCTCGTGGTTTGAAGTTTGAACCACTCGAGAAAAATTAGGTTTTTTGGTGATACAATTTCAATAGAAATGAATATGCAGTTCTGCATTTTGAAACTTGAAATTTTTCTTCTGGTTCTATGGGGTAATTTCGATTTATTATTAGCATCGATTCCAAAAATTGTATTGTTTTTTTTCAATCGCTAACGGTTTTTCATAAAATTATAATTTTTTTGTTGAAAACTTTTTTACAATTTTTCACATTAAAAGATCATTTTATGAGCAAACTAAACGTCCTATGAAAAAAATTAATAGAAGCCAAGTTGTAGGGCTTCAAATTTACTTTCTGCATAATGAATATTTTTTCTCCTAGTTAGTTTAGTTTTCGAAATATTTTTACCTAAAGTTGAAAAATCAGCTATACTATAATCTTTTATCGTAGATATCTCGAAAACTAAGGCTCCTGGGAAAAACTAATTGATGATTGGCGAAAGGAAATTTCACACCCTACAATTTTGTTTCTATTCATTTTTTTCGTAGGACCCTTAGTTCGCCCCAAAAAATCGATTAATCTGAAAAAACAACTCAAGTGTTACATATATAAATATGACCAATTAACTTGAAAATTTGATTTTCTGAGAGAACTAAGCTTCCAATGAAAAAAATGAATACAAACAAAATTATAGAGCGTAAAATTTGCTTCCTGTTAAGAGCAATTAGTTTTTTCCTATGAGGTCAAGTTTTCGAGATATCTACGATTGAAAATAGAAGCTGAATTTTTCAACTTTTGGTAAAAATACTTCGAAAAGTTGACCCTCAAGGAATAACTAATTGCTCATTAGCAAAAGGAAATTTATTTTCTACAAATTTGTTTCTATTCATTTTTTTCGTAGGACTTCTCGTTCGCCTAAAAAATCTATCAATTCGAAAAAACAACTCAACTCTCGACATAAAATCACCAATTAACTTGAAAAATTGTTTTTCTGAGGGATCTAAGCTTTCTATGAAAAAAATGAATGTAAACAGAATTGTAGAGGGTAAAATTTCCTTTCCTTAATGAGCAATTAAGCTTTTCCTAGAGGGTCAAGTTTTCGAGATGTCCATCCATATATATAAAATCCTCGACGTGTCTATCCGTAACGCTGACATTTACTGTGAATTTTAGATATTTTGCCAGACTTTATGAAACTTATAAAATTTTTTAATATCCAACGCTAATATTTTTCAGACGGTGACTCTTAGACTTTTTGCCAGCAAATTCATGACATGTCTGTATGTCTGTCTGTAATGTTGACTTTTTCAACTTTTAGACATTTTGTCATACTTTTTGAAACTTATAAGAGTTTTGAATATGCAACAGTAATATTTTCCTCGATAAAATTTTTAAAAAAACCTAAAATGACCAAAAAAATGATTTTAACCCAAAATAGAATTTTTACTTTGAAATGACAATTTCGACCCAAAAAATGACAATTTTGACAAAAAATAACAGTTTGGACCAAAAAATGATAATTTTTACCATGAAATGACAATTTTGACTAAATATTCACAAGTTGGACCAAAAAAACAAAACAAAAAACGAGGATTCTGACCAAAAATTACAATTTTGATAAAAAATAACACTATTGGACCAAAAAAATGAAAATAATATTGACAAAAAATTATAATTTTGACTAAAAGTGACGAGTTTGACAAAAAATGACAATTTTTACCTTGAAAGGAAAATTTTTCAAAAAATTACGATTTTTACCTTGAAATGAAAATGTTGGCTAAATGTTCACAAGTTGGACAAAAAAAATGACAATTGTCGAAAAACCACGATTTTAACCAAAAATGACAATTTCTACCTTGAAATGACAATTTTGACCAAAAAATTACAATTTTGACAAAAAATAACAGTTTGGATCAAAAAATGACAATTTTTACCTTGAAATGACAATTTTGACTAAATGTTCACAAGTTGGACTAAAAAAAATAAAAAATGACAAAAAACGAGGATTCTGACCAAAAATTGTAATTTTGATTAAAAAAATAACACTTTGACCAAAAAAATGAAAATATTGACAAAAAATGACAATTGTTGAAAAACAGCAATTTTAACCAAAAATGACAATTTCTACTTTGAAATGACAATTTTGACCAAAAAATTACAATTTTGACAAAAAATAACAGTTTGGACCAAAAAATGACAATTTTGACTAAATGTACACAAGTTGGACCAAAAAAAATGAAAAATGACAAAAAACGAGGATTCTGATCAAAAATTGTAATTTTGATTAAAAATAACACTTTTGACCAAAAAAATGAAAATATTGACAAAAAATGACAATTTTTACCTTGAAATGAGAATTTTTCAAAAAATTACGATTTTTACCTTGAAATGAAAATTTTGGCTAAATGTTCACAAGTTTGGACAAAAAAAATGACAATTGTCGAAAAACAACGATTTTAACCAAAAATGACAATTTTTACTTTGGAATGACAATTTCTACCAAAAAATGACAATTTTGACAAAAAATAATAGTTTGGACAAAAAAACGACAATTTTGACTAAATATTCACAAGTTGGACCAAAAAACGATGACTGACCAAAAATTACAATTTTGACAAAAAATAACACTTTGGACCAAAAAAATAACAATATTGGTAAAAATGATGATTTCGACCAAAAATGACGAGTTTGACAAAAAATGACAATTTTTACCTTGAACTGAAAGTTTTGACTAAATATTCACAAATTGGACCAAAAAAATGACAATTGACGAAAAACAACGATTTTAACCAAAAATTACTATTTTTACTTCAAATTGACAAATCTGACCCAAAAAATTACGATTTTTTCCTTGAAATGACAATTTTGACAAAAAATGGCAGTTTGAACTAGAAAATGAAAAATTACAAAAAACGATGATTTTGACGAAAAATGGTTTTTGCTAAAATATTTTTATAATCGAAGAGAAATCTGTTCGTACTTCTCGAAAACTTAACCCCCTCCCCCCCCCCCCCCCCCCCCCCCAAGAAAAACTAATTGCTCATCAGAGAAAGGAAATATTATGCTCTATATCTACTATTTTTTTTTCTATTTTTTTTTTCGCACGTCCCCTTGTTCGCTCAAAAAATCGATTTCTTCAATTTAAAATGATTGAAAAAAACAGGTAAATTTTCTCAAAAAAATTAGTTTTGCGAAGAAACATGACGTGGTGGAATTTTTTCACATTTTTTTCGTAATCAGCGTAAAAAATACTATTAAACCACTTATTATTTTTCCAACAACATTTCCATCGCAGAACTATGTGTTTTGAAATCAACAAAATGATTTGTAAAGAAGTTCAAATAGATGGAGACATTTTGAGTAAGAGTATCAAATTTTATTCAATTTTTTCAAATAGATCTATGTATTTAATTTTTTCATAGAAATGAAACTCTTGGTAGGTACCTACTCTCCAACATAATCGCATTAGTCTGTTGATTTATACCTTGAAAACACCTCATAAAAATTTCAATTCTGACTCAACCTCCGAAACCTTGCGGAGAAATCAGTTCGAAACGCAGAATTTCTGCACATCATCGCGTAAAAATTCATCGACCTATTATATTTTTAAATGAACATCATTTTGGTAAAATCTACGCAATTACCTCAGCTCGTAAAAACCCCTCTCGGATTACTCCACCGGCAAGACACGTAAACCACAAAGTCGGCCCATTTTTCAACCCACCGCATTTACGCGTAAACTCGCTTATCTAATTGAATTAGAAACCAGACTCATTTCCTTTTAATATCGGCGCATTTATTAAGGTGAAATATGAAAGCCGCCGCGAATATGAAGCGTTAATCTGAGAAAACGCTCGACAAAACAACACAAAATGGTTTCCATTGTTCCAGCACATATCAACGTAGGTATCATATTCGCACATACGCTCAGAACTAAAACTTAAGTCATGTACATGGTCGTATATTTCCGTTGACGACACCGCATATGTGTACTTATTCGCATTACTCAACAAACCACGAGTATACTTTAATAGAATACCACCTAAGAGCCTCGGAGATGATGCCAGTGACACTTTCTTTCTTGAGTTATTCCATTAGAAGGCTTTTAACTTTGGGTATATAACCGAGTAATTTGTAGTCGACGAGTTGAAAACTCATCAATAACATCCCTCGACGCGGAGTCTCCTCTGTACTCGGTCAATTCCACGGTAATTACTTCGCTCTGTGTTTAGCCATCTCATCTCTCATCTATTCAATACTCCGGCTGTACAGATCTGGGCTTTTATAAACCCATCCAACGTACATGCCGAAGCCTATAATCATAATACCTTAATTAGTGTACGATTTATATGACCCATATCCCTTTAACGGTCCGAGCTATATGCAACTACCTGTCGTTCGTGGCGTTATAACATACACAAAAGCTGTCACGGAATAGTTGCTCGAGTTATTAATGATACGTGGTATTATTATTTGCCAAATCGTATCAAAACCTTAGTGATAATTTTTTTTTTTCATAATCTGACACGCCAACAACGAGGTCATTATCGTCGTTCAACATTTCGCATCACGTTCGCCCTGCGAATGTGTGTGTAGATAGTGCGCGATTTTTACGCATGGTTCGAGTAGTATCAGTGGTTTCTGCGTTATCAATTTTTTACGACGTGATGTGAGATACAATGAATTGAATTTTCGACGAATTATGTGGCCGAAAAAAACAATCATAAATGATCGGACCGAATTATCCGATTTCGATTTCTTTGAATTTCGAGATCAAACTAACGAGATTTGCGAAATATCAAATTGTTGGTGGATTCGAAAGATACCCCCCTGTTCCCCTTGAAAAAATTCAATATCACAAATTTTTCTTATCATTGCTATCTGAATTCATAGTATTTTTTATTGATTCGAACATTTCTGGAGTATGACCCAATTTCATAGAACGAGATAAATTGAACCAGCGATGCCAAATTTACAGAAATAATTATTCAAAAGACCGAAAAAATTATTTTAAATGTTTGAAACATTGAAAAATTTGGCATGAAATTTGAGTGAGAGTTGGAAAATAAAAAGGTAAAATGGTTTAGAAATAACTGAAAAGGACAGAAAATTATTTAAAATGTTGCAAATGTGTTTAAAAATGTCACTAATTTCTTAAATTAATTTAATCTAAATGTTTCCAATTAATTTTACGTCATTTCACGAATTCTGAGGTAATTTTACATGATTTTCGAAAAGTGCATATTTTCGTCATATTTTAATGCATTAGCTGGATGATTCAAACTCTTGCCCCTTCCTTTCAATTGTTGCGAGAAAATAATTCTCATCAAATTTCAGTTCCATGATTGAAGTAAATAACGCCAAACGAAACGATCTCGAAGTAAAAAAAACTCGTTGAAAATGACTCAAATGATGTGGAACGTGGTGGAAATTTTGTAATGATATTAAAAATTTAAAAGGGCTGAAAAATTGGTGAAAAATGTTCAAAATAGTGTGAAAAGTATTGAAAACTTGGTAAAAATCATTAAAAATTATGCAAAATTCGTCGAAAATTTCCAAAATAAACAGTGCAACAAATTTTTCGTAAAAAGTCATTGAAAAAGTTGTAAAACTGTTAAAAAGTCATCAAAAATCCAAAAATGTTGTAAAGTGTCGGTAATTTCGTAAAAATCATAAAAAATGCTTTAAAAATTGTGCAAGATTCCTCGAAATGGAAATTGCTGTAAAAAGTGTAGAAAATTTCGTAAAAAGTCATAGGAAAAGTTGTAAAACTGTTAAAAAAGTCATCAAAAGTCCCAAAAATTCGTAAAAATCATTAAAAATGCTTAGAAAATTATGAAAAATTTGTCGAAAATTTATAAAATAAACAGTGCAACAAACTTTTCGTAAAAAGTCACTGAAAAAGTTGTAAAACTGTTAAAAAGTCATCAAAAATCCAAAAATGTTGTAAAGTGTCGGTAATTTTGTAAAAATCATAAAAAATTCTTTAAAAATTATGCAAAATTCCTCGAAATGAAAATTGCTGTAAAAAGTGAAGAAAATTTCGTAAAAAGTCATAGGAAAAGTTTGTAAAACTGTTAAAAAAGTCATCAAAAGTCCCAAACATTTTGCGGATATTGAAAATTTTGTAAAAATCATTAAAAATGTCTAGAAAATTTCCAAAATAAAAAGTGCAATGAATTTTTTGTAAAAAGTCATAGAAAAAGTTATAAAACTGTTAAAAAAGTCATCAAAAGTCCCAAAAAGGTTACGAAAAATAGTGAAAATTTCGGTCAAATCATTAAAAAATAAAAATGCTTAAAAGATTATGCAAAATTTGTTGAGTATTTCGAAAATGTTATAAAAAGTGCAATGAACTTTTCATAAAAAGTTATTGAAAAAGTTGTAAAACTGTTAAAAAAAGTCGTCAAAAGTCCCAAAAATTTTACGAAAGATATTGAAAGTTTTCGTAAAAATCATTAAAAATGCTTAGAAAATTATGCAAAATTTGTCGAAAATTTCCAAACTAAACAGTGCAACAAACTTTTCGTAAAAAGTCATTGAAAAAGTTGTAAAACTGTTAAAAAGTCATCAAAAATCCAAAAATGTTGTAAAGTGTCGGTAATTTCGTAAAAATCATAAAAAATTCTTTAAAAATTATGCAAAATTCCTTGAAATGGAAATTGCTGTAAAAAGTGTAGAAAATTTCGTAAAAAGTCATAGGAAAAGTTGTAAAACTGTTAAAAAAGCCATCAAAAGTCCCTAAAATTTTACGAAAGATATTGAAAATTTCGTAAAAATCATTAAAAATGCCTAGAAAATTATGAAAAATTTGTCGAAAATTTCCAAAATAAAAAGTGCAATGAATTTTTCGTAAAAAGTCATAGAAAAAGTTGTAAAACTGTTAAAAAAGTCATAAAAAGTCCCAAAAAGGTTATGAAAAATATTGAAAATTTCGTGAAAATCATTTTTAAAAAAAATGCTTAAAAGATTGTGCAAAATTTGTTGAGCATTTCGAAAATGTTATGAAAAGTGCAAATAACTTTTCATAAAAAGTTATTGAAAAAGTTGTAAAACTGTTAAAAAAAAGTCGTCAAAAATCCAAAAATGTTGTGAAGTGGTAATTTCGTAAAAATCATAAAAAATGCTTTAAAAATTATGGAAAATTCGTCAAAAATTTGTTGTAAAAACTGTTGTACTTTTCGTAAAAATTCACTGAAAAAAATATGAAACGGGTAAAAAGTCGTCGAAAAAACCGAAAAAATTGGTAAAAATTTCATTAAACTACAAAATATCATACTTTTCGTGATTTTCCCCTCACTTTTGCCTATAGAAATTTTCAGCCAGATTTTTCACCACTTCTGTAATATCTTAATGATTTTTATAAAATTTTCAACAATTTTCATGGCGTTTTGAAAATATTAGAAAATCTTTTTGTAATTTTTATAACATTTTCAATGACTTTTAACAAAGTTTTCAACATTTTACAACATTTTAGACATATTTTTCACCACTTTAACTATATTCTCAATTATCTCTATGAAATTTTCCACAGTTTTCACAACGTTTTGAACATTTTTCACAATATTTCCACCCGTTTTACTATATTAAAAAAATCTGTGAAAAATTATCAGTTGGTCGAAAAAATGGCTGCTCTTATTACTCACAAAAAAGAAATATGATGGTGAGGGGTGGGGGGGGGGGGTTGAAAGTTCCATTATTTCATGAAACAACAAACATGAAAAATGACAGTTGATCTTGAAAAATTTCCAAGTAGCCTTTAGGAATTCGAAATTATTCAGCACCATTTCCAGTCAATTAAAATTACATTGAAAGATTAGAATAAACATTTCTGAAATTTACTTGAAAATTTAAAATACAACTTGTTAACGATTTTTTTTAATTTTTTGTAAAATTGCTTCGACTTGAAGCTTACTTACTTTTCATTTTGGCGAGATTAAAATTTTTCAGCAGAATTTCCTATCAAAAAAGACTACATCGAAAACGTATAACAAACAATTTCAAATTTTTTGAACAATTTTTATATTTTATTTGAAATTCTGAGACGTTGGGAACCACTTTTAGTTTGCTAATATGATAATAATTTCCTGGGAAAATTTCGCCCAATTTCAATCATTTTACGACGACTTATGGATAGAAGTTTGAAAGGTGGTCTTATTAGACAATCTTGCTTCACGTATTTTAAAATTCATCGAAGAGCCTAAATTCAGCAACTAAGAAGATTTTCGAAATCCCAGCTTAAAATAATACATAATTTATCTAAATTCGAATACAGCCATCTTTTTAAATATACGCAGAATTTTGCTAAAATTTTCAAACATAGCAACTTAAAACCATACCGAGATTTGTTCGGAAGCGATTTTCTCAACTACGTCGTGAAATTGAGTTTACACATAGGCTTAGATTCAATACAAGTTTTTCGTTTAAATATAAATTCCATATATAAGCCCAGTATATTCGTAATATCTGGTAAACGAAGTAATTAAAGTTGGGAAAATATTCGTAAAATGTTACAATATAGTCGACTATACCTTCTTTAAAATCGTCTTACATAATCACAAAAGATATTACGAAAGATAAAGGTAGGTAAACCTTCGTTATACATATTTCCATAACTATTGAAATAAACGCCAGAATGCATATAAACGACGTATTACGCGATTTTATATGTATTTACATCGTCGAATGCCACGTTTTTCTTCAATAATTATCGCACCACGAGGTAACAATTGCGGAATTTTTTTTTCCATGGTATAAAAATACGAAATTTTTTTACTTCGAGGATTCCATCGTGGTATTGCTACGAAATAGACCGAATATTATGAAGAAAAAAATTGCTTCCTTTCTTCCACACTCTACTAATGAACCGTCAATACGAAACCCTTTCTTTTTATTCAATTCGGTTACCAATTCTTGCGCATCTTCTGCTTCGAACCATCATCATGGCTCACGTATTCGTCATACGATAAACACAGCTAACAAAAGAAAGAAAACCCTATCTGATCGAGCATGCCATGAGCACCGACAGACAAACGCACGACGAAATCATTAAAAGGGAAATATTTTCCGTCGATAGTCATTATGCAACGTCTATTACTTTCACTTTAAATTAGCGCAGTTTTTAAAACTCTTGTATTTTTAAGCCGGAATGGTATTATTGTCAAAATACAGGCGTCGTGTCGGATATGAACGTAGGTACAGGAAAATTACTTTGAAATCGATCCCCTTTTTTTCCTTCCTTCTTTCTTCGACTCGCCTGCTTTTATACGATACCAATATCCGAGTAAGTAGTGTAACTGCACAGAGCACACGTACGAGCAGACTTTTCGGCGAGCTAATTAAGGAAGTATTCATGGATTTTCGCGAAAATTACACTATCGTATGTATCTATGCCTTTATCTAGGCGATATAGTATATACCTATACATAAAATCATACTGTTTCTATGTAGTAAACAAAACCAATTTTCCCAACTGAATACGCTGTTATTTTTTCGAATAACAAAATCTAATATCTGCGTTACATTATAGAACCCATACGATACATGTATTTATACGTAGCACGTAGTTGCGAGTAAATTCGCTAGCAACAAAGAGCAATATAGTTGATACATACAAAATACAGGGTGTTCCAAATATAGGTCTATTACATTACGTAGGTAAGTAACGTACTTGTAATTTTCAGCAGGTTTACGTACAGGAAATAAATTTTCATTTAGTGGGAGATTCTGTTTCACAACCGAGGGAATGAAATTTAGAACGGAAGGGAAGTACTTATAGAGGTTTTCAGAGTCATTCGATTTTAAAAATTGTTATAGTTCTACCATGTAAGGTGATCTGGGGTAATTGTAAACAAAAGTTGATATAAAAATTGGAGGGAAAATAGGAGTCTGATGAGAAAATTTTTCAAACAAAAGTTGTAGAATGAGATTTTAGAAATAATTTTAGTTCTTACAAAAATTTCGATTGGGCCCCTCTCTCCCCTCCAATTTCGCTCGATACCACATAAAAACACTTGATATCCAAAATTGAAGGGGGGAGGGGTCTAATTGAAAAATTTTTCAAACAAAAGTTGAAGATTGAAATTCTAGAAATAATTTTGGTTATGATAAAAATTTCGATTGGGCCCCTCTTTCCTCTCCAATTTCGCTCGATACCACATAAAGACACTTGATATTCAAAATTGAGGGAGGGAGGGGCCTAACTGAAAAATTTTTCAAACAAAAGTTGAAGATTGAGATTCTAGAAATAATTTTGGTTATAATAAAAATTTCGATTGGGCCCCTCTCTCCTCTCCAATTTCGCTCGATACCACATAAAGACACTTGATATTCAAAATTGAGGGAGGGAGGGGCCTAATTGAAAAAATTTTCAAACAAAAGTTGAAGATTGAGATTCTAGAAATAATTTTGGTTATAATAAAAATTTCGATTGGGCCCTTCTTTCGCTTTCAATTTCGCTCGATACCACATAAAGATACTTGAAATTCAAAATTGGGGGAGGGAGGGGTCTAATTGAAAAATTTTTCAAACAAAAGTTACAGATTGAGTTTGTAGAAATAATTTTAGTTATAATAAAAATTTCGATTGGGCCCCTCTCTCCTCTCCAATTTCGCTCGATACCACATAAAAACACTTGATATTCAAAATTGAAGGGGGGAGGGGTCTAATTGAAAAAATTTTCAAACAAAAGTTGTAGAATGAGATTTTAGAAATAATTTTAGTTCTTACAAAAATTTCGATTGGGCTCCTCTCTCCCTTCCAATTTCGCTTAATACCACACATAGATACTTGACATTCAAAATTAAGGGAGGGAGAGGCGCAATTAAAAAAATTTTCAAACAAAACTTGTAGATGGAGATACGAGAAATAAATTTAATTATTACAAAAATTTTGATTGGATCCCTTCTCTCCTCTTCAATCATGATTAATACAACGTAGATGCTTGAAATTCAAAATTGGGGGGAGTGGTCCAATTGAAAAAATGTTCAAAGAAAAGTTGTTGGTTACTATGAAAATGTCGATTGCCCCCCCCCCATATTCTCAATGAGTGCTGAGGAATACATTACAGATGTGTTTACGCATCTGTTTATAATTACCCCAAATCACCTTATATCATTCATTCCAGTCTCACTCAGTATTTCCTCTGATCAAAAATAACCACTAAAATTTTTAACCCTCCTCCCCAGTGTGATAAAAGTGAAAATTTGAAGGGGTTCAAATTTCAGCCTACTTATAAGGAGCCGCCTTTTTTCTCATTGGAGGGGATAACAGAAATTTAGGAGTCATTTCTAATAAGAGGGAAAGTACTAAGAGGGGAAAAAGCAAAAAAAATTACCACATTTTTCAAAAAAAATAAAATAAAAAATTTGGGAGAGATTTGGCACCATTTATTTTGTATGTAAGGACTGAAACTTTCTAGGATTTATTTTTCCATAAAAAAGGAACAACTTTAGGAGAAGGGAGCAAAACAAATGATAAATATTTGATAAAATAACTCACTTATTTTTCAACCCTCGTAGCTATTTATAGTAATATGATGAAAATTTCAAGCTTACCTAAAACAAAGAAACAAAACAAATTATCGATTAGTCAATAGCTAATAATTCATGATACAAAATCATACAAAATAGATCCCCTCTTCAAGCGGACACATTGGTACGTGGATATGTCTTTTTAAAATTCATAGCTTTAGGGGCAGTTTCTTTTTGAGAATTTTACAATAGGTAGGTACCTATTTATAAATTTTTCATCAAAGAAAAAAGCGCAATTTATGGGAGCATAGGTACATATTTCTTTATATTTCATGCGATTTCATATTTCGAATTTTAGAACCGATTTTTATAGAATTTCTGTTTTTTAGAACTTTTTTTGTCTTTCTATCTACAATTTTTGAACTTTTTTTTTTAGCAAAATATTCAGCACCGATCATATTTTTTTTCTTCGAAAAATATTCAAAATTGGTAACAATTTCTCTTTAATTTAAAATTTTTTTATAACAATTTTTGCCTCGATCGATTAGTTGGTTTTTATGTGATTTCGAAAAAAATATGCAGAAAAGTTTCATATTTTTACTATTTCTACTAGAGTAAAATTAAACGAAAAAATTATCAACGCAGCACCCCCTCCCCTCCCCCCACCACATTTCTCCGTATATATAATATACGTGTAGATATCCATATTTCTAGAACATTTCGAAAACGTTGAAATATATTCCATCAAGTCGTATTTTTAAGGAATATTTAATCTAATATTTCGTCTTTTTTAAGAAAAGAATTTCGAGCTCAGTGAATAACGAATTCAAATCAACGCCAGGGGCGTCCGTTTCGCTAAAGGTTTTTCCTCGAACAAATCTAAAAGTAAAATGAAATGATAATTTATCCGATTCGGGATTGCGTAATCAAAGATGCATTGTTTTTGTTCGTAAGATTGTGAATTTTAGCTCAAACGTTTTCGTCGTCGCTTCCCTGGGGTAAAATTAGACCAGCAGTTCAAAAATTTTTTCAAGAATTCAAATTTTATCTACGTTAGATTTTTTTAATATCGAGTTACAAAGCTTGAAAGAAAGGGATGACTTTTTTAGACGCTGTTGGCAATGAAATTGATATTTTCTCAATTTTTAGGTTTTTTTTTTATTTATTTATGTGATACGAAGGTACATTCCGATTTAGTCAAACAAACTGAAAAAGTAAAAAAAGTTTGATGAGGGAGGGGAAGGGGTGGAACGAAAATAACGTTGAAATTTTTTCTGGATAAAACGAAATAGTTAGCACAAAAAAGGTCGAATTATAGCCTTTGAATTTCACCAGTTTCTTTTTACAAAGAGCGTAGTCGGGTTTATGGGGGTGATTTGGCCCTGAGCACTGAATTTTAAATTATCCAGTGGAAGTTGGTCCTTATGGTCTAAAACTCCCGCGACAAAATTTTTAGTTCGATATCTCAACCCTAATCCCTTCTGGGGGTCAAGTGTGGATTTTCGTTAAAAATTTCTTGTTGTGGCAGTTTTCAACC
>FIZU01015335.1:0-19212 GCA_900064475.1 Pseudococcus longispinus | reverse complement strand
AAAAATGGACACTTTTTTAGGATTGACCCCAGCCATTAGACATATCCATGTCAAAATCGTAGGGTTACATGAAAAATAATCAGTTACGATGCCTACATTTTTGGTAAATCTTACAAAATTTCATTTCTCATGAATCATGATCAAGCATACAAATATTTTGTTGGAAAATATAAATTATTTTAAAAAAATAATCGTAAAATTTAATCGTTCACTTAAATTGAATGAAATGTTTCTCTCTAAATTCGTTGTCTGACATCAAAATTGAATACTTTATTACAATTTCAGACAATTGAATTTGTAAAAATAATTAAATTTTGAAAATTTCATGCTCTTGATGATGTTCACCACCTTCAGTTCTGAAGTTGAACAAAAACTCACTGAAACAATTTTTGATGGGTTTTCAAAGATATATTCATTTATAAGACTGATATTAATTTTTTGATAATAATTATACCTACTTATTTCGTTAGCCCCTTCCATTTCGAAATTAGGCAAAAAATCATAGGAACAAAATTTACTCAGCTTCTACTGGGCATTTCTGCTATCAACTTTTTTTTAGAATTTCTTAGCTCGATAAACAATGTTTCAATCCCTTTTAATATTGACGCTGCAGCTGCACAAAAATTATAAAAATAATTTTTTTCAGCTTTTGTAATACAAATACCTACAATCTACTCCTGTTCAAAAATATCTTTCGACCGAAAAAAAATTCCTAGAGTCAATGAACCCTTCAATTTCAAAGACGAACACTACACGACTTACTCATCCAACATTTTTCATTCGTTGTTGATACCTGTTTACACTAAAATCTCACGTCTCTATAATTTCCATTCGCAAATCCAATTCTAAATGCCCTGTGAAATTTTTTTCATTGCTCTGCTCGTTCAAATTTACAAGTTTTTACCATAGACAGGGAAATGCCAAAAAAGGAACATACGTACTCAAATTCACCCACCGAACGTACACTTCGCAGAAGACAAAAAGACGGGAAAAAAAACTTATTTCAAGGAATTCGACCAAGTTTGAAATTTCGTTGCAATCGAGTTGGCGAGATCTCCATCGGGGCATTACTTATTTCGCTGGAAAATTGATTTACGTCCGAGAATCTACCAAAATGTACAGTACACAGTTACACACCTACGCTCGTACATGCCAATGAATAATTCAACTTAGTGGAGTAATTTTGCAAAGTTGTAAAAAATTCCGCAAAAACAGTACCATTCGTAGATACAAATGGGTAACCTAAAACGCCATCCAACCATCGATAAACCTATTAAAGATACTACCAGAATCAGCTGCTCTTTTAAACCTCTGCGGATAGAGTATAAAATCAATCGTCAATTATTAAATCGTACATAAGAAAATTCGTTAGAGGAGAAATTTTCTAAACGAGTAAAATTACAGGTATAATACCATTATTTCTATCGGATTTCCGTTTTATAATTATAACCGACTACGACTACGACGACGTTAATAACAATAAAGTTGATAATAAAGGGGCGGAAAATTACCGATGTAATGAAGGGAAGCACCGAGCAGATCTGATGAGGAAATAAGAGAAAATAAAACAAGAGGTAAAACTAGGCGATAAATGAAGCGGATACAAACAGCAATAGGAAATATAATTTTTATCAGTATCATTGGGGATGATTGCGGTATATAAGACGTAGCCAAGACAGGGTATGGCGGTACGTCGAGAAAGGTCTAAGCAGAAACAGGCCTTTGATATTTCATATTTCTTCTTCGTCGGTACGATACGATATAGTACAGCACAGGATGGAATAGGATACTTCTTTATTTTTTTTTCTAATTTTCATTTTCTATTTTGTAGTACTCACTCGTCGTCGCAGCAGGCTGAGGCTGCTTAATTTCTTTTGTTCCATTTTTCAAAGGCATTTTTATAATGAAATATTGCTGTGTAGAAACAGAATAGCAGTAATTTCTTTTAAATTAACGACGACCAGACGACGAGAGGATGAAGCGGCGAATGGTACTGCACGAGATGAGAGATGATTCTATAGGGGTGGTGGTTCTGGGTGGTACCGTTTGTAACGAAAATTACAAGATCTTTTGTCGACTTACTGCGAGCTTAATTCGTATTGCAATTTCTACGTCAAGGGGTTTGCCCCAAAGCAATCATACACAAGTAGAAATTTCCGCCTAAATGCTTTTGAATTTAATTTTTTGCATGTTTGAATTGCGCCTGTGTCGTGTTACGAAGGTTAAAGGTGGAATATGTACCAGAGAGTGCGAAAATTACCCCATTTGGAACGTATGTATATGTAGCTGGAAATCTGTGTCGATCTGGGTTCATACTTGGTACAAGGTCGGAGTCAATTCACGCCGAGTGCGCATTGTGCTCTCGACGAGACTGTCACTTTGTAGATGATATTTAATTAACGCCCCTCCGCTCCCTCCCTTCGGCCGCTCTAGCCGCCACGTATAATATAATGACGAATTAAACGCGAAAAATATATTAATATTTTTGCAATTAAAAACGCATTAGAAAAGGCAAAAAGCCGTGCTCGGTGCTTGTTGTGTTAATAAATATTTGATTAATCTCGTCGACGAATATTTCCTTTTAAGCTAATTATTCGCGAAGAGAACGCGGCGGAGGGGTAGGAGGTAGTCGAAGCAGAGGCCAAGCCTTGCTGCGGTTCAACTACGTACTATATACGAGTAGTTTACGCAACCAAGGGCGAAATATTATTTAAACGAAGGGCGAGAAGAGGGTGCCCGCGTAGAGAGCTTAGCACTCGGATATCAGCGGTAGCGCGAAAGTGGAGCACCGGAGAGCCTATTATTGTTATAAGGCTCACTCTACCATGGCGTAGAACATGGCCGGCCTAAATGGTCAAAAATTTTTCAATATTACATGATTAACGTTGAACGGTGTTGGTTTTTGTGTTATACAGACGCGCCATCAGGAAAACCAACGTTGAGGTTGGAGAAAACTCATTATGGTTTAGGAGAAACAGTCCGTGGAAACTGTTCATCGCCCATTTCATCGCCTGCATCCAACATTACCTGGCTCGTTAATAACAAAAAGGTACGTTTACACATTAACTACGTTTTATTCGGGTTTACCATGTTTTCGGATCCGCGGCCCGGCCCGGTCGCGGGTTCTCGTCTTCCTCGTCCGGGCTCTTAAATCGCATTAAGGTTAGTTATTGCAATCAAGCGGATTAAAATTCGGTTTAGGAATACTTTTCCAGCGTTTTAGCAGCGCAGCCAGCGACGCGGTGATTAAAACCGAACCGAGTCGAGCTGGTTTTAAAGCGGGGAATTTTTCATCACCTGGGTTCTAGCTGTTTTTCCAATTGATCGGGGTGCCCGATGGTTAATTTAGCGAAAATGGTGTTGTACGGTGAAACGAACAGCTCTTCGGGATAATTTTTGTCTGAATTTTTCAGAGTCAAGCTCGAATGAGAATTTTGCTTTCAGACACCATTGCATCACTTTGGATTATTTAAATTTCTAAAACGTTTCAAAATTTTCCAAAAATAACGAAAATGATCTTCAGGGAGTTTTCATCCATAGCAAAATCAAATTTTAGCCCATTTTATATTGTTGTTCGTACGTTCGGTAAAGGGGTGAAAAACTCATCAAAAATTATTGAAATTGTCAAAAAATGGGTATATACCTAGACAATACCGTAGAAGTTGAAAAAATTACGAGTTATTGACAAAAATTGTAAAATTTGTTGAAATTTGCATACAAATCATTTACAACATGGTAAAATTGGTTAAAAAATCATGAAAATCATCGAGAATGGCAGAAATCAGAAATACCTTCGTTAAGAACTCATAAAAACCATCGAAAATCTCGTAAAAATTGTCAAAATATTGCTGAAAAGTCCCCGCCAGTCCAAACTATCACCATGAAACTATAAAACTTGGGATATGTTTTTGCTGATTGAATTTTTCAAATCCATAAAGACGTGATATTTGACATTTTTTTGAAATTTTCAAAATCCAAAATTTCATTTGAATTTTGAAAAGTTTTCCAAGTCCAAAAAAGTCTGACAAAATGTATAAAAGTCAGCATTACCTTTGAAATTTTTCAAGTTCAACAAGTCCGGGGAAATCTGAAAAATTTTCCAAGTCCAAAAAAGTATGGCATATAATGTGTAAAAGACAATCTCTGAAACTTTCCAAGTCCGAAAAGCCTGCCTTGGAAAATATTAACCTGATTTCTGAAATTTTTCAATTTGAGAAAGTCTAAAAATCAGCATTATCTGTGAAATTTTCCAAATCCAAAAAGTCGGTGGAAATATGAAATGTTGCAATATTCAGAAATTTTTATAAAAATCAGGCAATAATGAAGCAAAAATGGTGAAAAATCATGAAAAATTTTTTAAATGAGAAAATTCTAGCAGTATTTACGAGATTTTTGACCAATTTTATGATTTTCTAACAATTTTTAATACATTTTTGCTGATAATCGTGAAAATTTCGACAATCAATAGTTCATTCCATCATTTTAGACCACTTTCATGCCTTTTTGGTCATTTTTTTCACACTTCGAATTATTTTGAGGAAAAGTTGAACCAAATTCAACGAGATTTTTGACAGATTCGTAATTTTTTTGATCATTCCTAGGATATTTTCACAGATTTCATGACAATTTCAACACTTTTTGTGAAATTTTCGATAAATTTTTCAACTTTTCGATAATTTTTAAGAAAACTTTCGACATTTTTCACAAAATTTCTGAAGGTTTCGTGATTTTATGGCTACTTCTACGATATTTTCATAAATTTTTGTTATAAAATTTCACTACTTTTATCACTTTTTCAACAATTTTCATGATTTTTAGACAATTTTTAGAATATTTGCGAAACTTTTCAGCATTTCATCAATATATTCATCAATTTTCATGATTTTTTCACCGTTTTTACCATATTTTTGAACTAATTAATATTATTTTAGGCAATTTTAATGTCTTTTTGATTTTTTTTTTCACATTTCAACTGATTTTTACGAAAATTTGAACGAGTTCAACGAGAATTTTGACAGTTTCCATAGTTTTTTGACCATTTCTACGATATTTTCACCAATTCTGATGACGAAATTTCAATTTCATGAAAATTTGAATCATTTTTTAAACATTTTTGACGATCTTATTAATTTCTTGATAATTTTTTTATGTTCTAATTTATAAATAATTTCTGTGAAAAATTTCAACAATTCTTTCGAAATTTTAGCCAATTTTCGTGATTTTTTGGTAATTTCCGCTACATGTTGACCAATTTTTATGACAATTTCAGCAATTTTTACGAATTCCTCAATATTTTCATGAATTTGAGAACATTTCTATGTTGTTTTTACCAACAATTAAAACAATTTCAATAATTTTTGTACCTCGTTTTCAACAATTTTCATGATTTTTCGACTGTTTTTACAATACTTGCGTGCAGACTTTCATGAAATATTAAACCATTTTAACAACATTGAATGATTATGAAAATTTCAATAATTTTTACAATGTTTAAATCAATTTTTTCAATTTGAATTTCTCAAGTTTGAAAAAACGCGATGAGTAACAAAATTTCTTGACGCAAGAACGTGATCGAAAAACTTTCCTCCCCCGCCCCTCCATAAGATTCTCATTTCGAAACTACTTGACCGTTTAAAAAAAAAATTAATCTTGGATCCACCTTCCTACATCATTAGATCGTATTTATGGTTTATCGGTAGAATAACCTCAAAACTGAACTTCGAGGTCTCGAAAATCGAAATCGAATCGAAATATTTTGAGAAAACTTGAGAAGAAGTGACCAAGAATTCTAGCGTCAATGTTACAATATTCAAAACGACGAAAGTTTACCCAAGCTGAGATATAACCCAAACTAGTTTTTTAGAAATTGCATACTGACAAAACAAAATTAGTCTCGAATGAAAATATTGATACTTTTGAAAACTAGAGGTTTTGAGGTTTTTAAAAATAATTTTGATCTCTGAAAATGATCAAATAATTGAGTGAAAAAATGATTGTTATTCGTTTTTTTTTTTTTTTGAGATATGACGTTCTTCCGGATAGACGAATTCTTCCCGAGTTCACCATACTCGAAGTTTGCACAATTAGTGCAAATTGTACTACGTCGAAATAAACGTTATTTTGAACGCGAGCAAATTAGATTTTCAAGTTTTCGTAATATTTAAAGTGATTCAGAAAGACGAATTTTCCTTCTTTCATAACCCATATAATCGTTTAATTCTACAAATATATAAAACGAGAATTCCAAGACGAGACGTTTTTTTTTTCTCCTCGCGAAATCAAAACATCTCCACGATGACATTATTGTTTTACATCTGCGGTTAGGTTATGGTTTTGTCATCTTTTCAGCTATTTTTAGCTCTGTAAAAGCTTTGCCGAAAATTGATGACTTCAGACCCATTAATTAATTTTATTCATTAATTTATTTATACTCGCGTTTTGGAAATTAAACGTCATAATATTTCACGCAATCTTGGGCCAATCTAGAATTACGAATTTTTTGATTCAGAGTAAAAAAAAAAAGCACCAGCCTAGCCCAGTCGTATTTTCCACGTACGACCAAAAATAAATTATTCATATCGATACGATAATTGGATGCAATATGACATTTATTATATTCCAGGCGATAAAGTCGGCCTGGCGTAATCCACGTAGTATAGGTACTCGAATTGAATACAGGAATAAATAAAAGCCGTCTAGCATAATATCAATTTTCATTTTTGTACTTTAATTTGGCAATAAGCCAAAACGGTAGTCAACGCAAATGCCCATACATACATACGCCATAATAATGCCACTTAACACTAGGCCGGGCCGTCCAATAAAAACAATAAAACTATACTACGGAGTCGAATTAATACGTATACGTAAAAATTATTCCGTATAAATGGAATATCCGCGTAAAATGGCTTTCTTGCTTTTCGTTCAGGGTTGATAATTCAATCGAAATACCGAAAATTTGTCGACGAAATATTGCGGCGTGGCCTGGTATTCCGCGTTGATATTTTTTTTTTTTTCGTACATAGCACAATCGGAGAAAAGCATTGTGCGACCTCCGCTCCTGCTACGTCATCATCTTTATATCATCGGGACGAGGAATACTCGGGTCGGACGCGAGTAAAATTATACGGTATTTGTGATGCTTTTACACTAAATTAAATTACGTATGATAATGAATTCAAATTGGCTGTTTACCTTAAAAAATCGCTATCGAAAAAGGTTCGCTGGCGGAAGACGGGTGGGTGTAATTGACGCGAATGCCAACGTTGCGTTGTACTATAACGATGAAGAACGCTGCATCAGCATCGTCTGCAGACAGTCCTCCAGTACAAACAATTCGTACATATACCTACGTAACATCTTCGTTTTTAATCAGATTTTCACAAATACCAATTTTTCAATCGTACCCCGGCTCGCTTCCCCTTTCGTACCATACACCTCTTCATCTTGCTTTTGCTACGTACCTCGATGCCGACCAATTTTATACATTCGACGTGTTACATTCAAATACGTCGATAGGTTCGGTTCGATGTTTATACCCTGCTGCTGTAAATTATCGTTCTTTATCGAATTTGTATCGCGAACACCGAACGCGATTTATTTACTGCACACGCGAACCAGCCAAGCCAGGCACGAGTACATAAAGGATGGAAATAAAACGTATGTGCGCGATGATTTTTGGCATATGACATACTCGATTATACGTATAGGTATGTGAATAGCACTACACGTAGGCTCCAGGTACGCAGAGTATAGGTACCAACGTCGATATATGAAAAATTTCCACACATGACAAGCCTGCACCCTCTCGGCCCATATAATCAAATATCTACCCGATGGAATAGTTAGCATCGTTTGAAAGCTCGTACTAGCAGGTATAATACAGCCTTGTCCGAATGAATGGTTTGTATCATGAAGTGAAAATTCGCTTTTTTTTTTATCTTCTCTTCGTATCGAAAACGTCACCATCGCGAATTGAAAATCATTTCATCGACGATGTTCGGTATTCGCATCTCGATGACGAGGTTTTCCCCCTACGTCTTTTGTATATAAATAAAACGCCGTTTAAAAATTCGTAGGTAGGCTAAACGACTTATTGGAAGATGATTTTTTCCATTTTTGAATTGAAAAAGTTGTTTTTCGCCAGGAAAAGCTACTCTCGTTGGATTTTTTTCGTAACTGAGCAGTCTTGTTTTATATTTATACCTACAACTTACCACATTCAAGGACAAAAAATCGTACAAAAATCAAGCCCGATTCATTCGAAAAATCTAACATCAAAAAGAGTATTTTTTCACCTGGCTTTAAAAGAATTTTCTTTATTTTTTTTACGTGGTTTCCGCTTTTTTTTTTTTTTTATTTTTACGCATGGCGAATTCTCCACGCTTCATCAAAAGATTAAGTAGGTATAGTTGAAGGCGATTTGAACTATTTTTTTTTTTTACTTAATTTTTGTTTGTGGAGGTGAAGTTATTTTTATTATGGAAAATTTATACATAACCACCTACAATTGGCCAAATAAGTAGGTGTATTGAAACTGGAAAATTTTCTAAGGGTTTCAAATTCTCGGGAAGAGAAATGAACATTTATGTAGGTTCACTTTTGAAGTATGTCCGAAGATTTCAGATTAGAATTTAATGGAGAGTCGTCAAGAATGAAAAAAATCAAACGAATTTGATTGTTTTCAAAATTGATATCTAAAGCCAATTCCTTCATTAAAAAAATTGAATCAAAATTTTTACAAAAATCATGAACCGAAAATTTGTATTTTCTTCTCATGCTAATCTATCGACGAATTCGTTTCCGCCCCCTCCACCATCTGTCAATTTTCAACGTAATACAACAAGAAATAAAATTTTGTACTTGAAAAATTCAGATTGCAAAAGTGATTCAAACATAGTGAAAATCGTTAAAATTTTCCAATAATTAAAAACATGATTATATTGATCCAAAAAACCATGCAAATTTTTGAAAACATGGTAATAATTATAGAAATCGCCACAAAAATTGATGAAAATATCCTTAAAAATGGCCACAAAATCACAAAACCTGTCAAAAATGTCGTATAAAATGTTAAAAAATCCATTTGAAACATGAAAAAAAAAGGATCAAAAAATTATGAAAATACCCGAAAATGCAGTTCTTAAAATTGTCAGCGTCTAGCTAAATTTTTTTTTGAAAATCCGTGACTTTTTCGGAGAATTTTTTGAAAAATCGAATGTTTTTCATTTTTAGGAAATTTACAGGAAAAAATCAAATCAACTACGAGTACAGCCCAATCTGAATTTTATCCAACGAAGAGTCAAAAATTCACGACTTCAACAGTAAAATCCATGACTTTTCGATGAACTAGTAATTTTTTACATAATCCGTGATTTTTTCTTGACTTCTATTACCTGTTGAACATCCTGGGTCAGAATGTTGACAAAACACAGTAAAAATATGTCTCGCAAAGACGGCTCAAAAGTAATGAAAATCGTCGAAAATTACGCAAAAATTCATAAAATTGTCATTAAATTTGGTAAAAATCTCGTAGAAATGCTCAAAAAATTATGAAAATGGCGGAATATCTCGTACAAATTGGAAAAATTTTCATAAAAATCATTTCAAACATGAAAATAGTGATCATGAAATCATGAAAATCGTCAAAAATGTCATAATACTCAATTGTTGAAATTCAAAGGGTTTCATGATTTTTCACCATTTTGTGCTATTTTTACTGATTTTTATGGAAATTTGTGAATATCGCAATGTATAACATTTTTCAATGATTTTAAAGAATATTTTCATAATTTTTATTAGATTTTCGAAACTTTTTATAATTTTTTCTACCTTTTTATGACGAAGTTTTCACTGATTTTTATGAAAATTTAGGAACGACAGTTTTGATCAATTCTGCTTCAAGTTTTCGACATTTTTTCAAAGAACTAAACAGAGTAACCTTATATTAACACGAAAAAATCATAAATTTTTTAAAAATCAACTTGAAATTTCTCTTCAATTTTTTTAATATTTTTTTTTCAACTTGAAATTCATGAAAAAGTAGCTCTCATTTCAAGTAAATTTTTTCAGAAAATAGCATTAAAAAGTTTTTTGATTTATTTTTTCGAAAATCCTCGTTATTTTCATCATTTTGTAATTTCCATGCTCGGTATGAACCCTGATACCTATTTCTCATCATAGAGAAGTACAGAACCAGGAACATGTTTTATGGTGGATTTTTACATGACTTCTAAACCGAATGGGAGGGAGGGAGGAAAGGAAGGAGGGAAAGGGAATTATAGATTAATTTTGGAAGAAATAAATTTATAGTATCTAGTTATGTGACTGAAGTACATTGATGATTTTTTGGTTGAAAGGAGACGAATAACGCAGAGTAAAATGCTTTGAAAAAGTTCTGCACTTTCGAAGTAAACGTTCTTTCAATTTTGATGCTGGGCAAAAAATCACCGTTCAGTTCTCAAAGTACGGTTTAATTCCACGATCAAATTTTTCTGAGAATTTTTTGGTTTCGAACAACCTTTTGTAGCCCCTTCAATTTTGAAGTCGAGTGTATCAGTATAATAGCCTCGTGTCGTGGCATCAGGCTGGAAGTATCGAATTTTCATTTTTGTAAATACAAAATCAATTTCATTGAAAAGTATGAAAATTGTTTTTCAGTAACGATCCA
Source organism: Pseudococcus longispinus (assembly GCA_900064475.1). Taxonomy (NCBI): domain Eukaryota; kingdom Metazoa; phylum Arthropoda; class Insecta; order Hemiptera; family Pseudococcidae; genus Pseudococcus; species Pseudococcus longispinus. Next base: position 8,543 of record FIZU01015335.1, on the reverse strand, counting down.
GCTTCAAGGTTGAACCAAAAATTTAATAAAACAACTTCGAGCCTCTCTGGAAACTTCTTTATGTATTTTTCAACATTTTAGAATCAATTTGGTGTAGTTTTTCGATATTTCTTCAGGGTGTCTAACAAAATCTTCTGAGCCAAATTCATGACTTTTTCGTGACTTTTTTCATGGCCTTTTTAAATGCAATTTTCTACCCTCATGACACAAAAATTGCACCACCTTCTATTAAAAATAATTTTTCTACTGTGAAAAAAAATTGAAAAAACAACGTGTCTACCAGATTTTGAAAACTGAAATTCGCGACTTTTTCCCAGATATTTTTCTCTTCTGTAATTTAATTAAAATCTACAGCTATTGGAGGGGTAAAAAAAAGTAATTTTGCTTGAAATGTTTGAAAATATACATTAGTTCATTGGAAGAAGGAAATACATTGAGCCCGAGCGAGGCGAGGGCGAAAATTTTTACAAAAAAAGTATCCAAAAGCTGAAATTTTATCGAAAAAATATGATTTTATTTACAATTTTAAATAAACTTCCTATATTTCGTCAATAGAAGTGAAGTTATTGAGCCTAAGCGAAGCGAGGGCGAAAATTTTGAGCTAAAATCATGACTTTTTCATGACTTTCATGACCCACCCTCCGAAATTATGGCTTTTTATGACTTTTCATGACTTCATGACCAGTTAGACACCCTGTAATCTTGTTCCAGTTTCAGAATTATCGGAAAATTGAACGAAATCTATTCAAAAACTTCGGAAGTGAATTTTTTATTCGACTACAACCTCGAAACCTTTGGCAATTAAATTCTTTCATTATTTAACTTCATTTTCATATCAAAATTACTATATTCGATATAATACGAGTATTCGAATAAATTGAACATAGATACACTAGAATTTCCATCATATTTCGTTACATTACCTCGTATAGCAGCACACATCAACCATTCTGTCCTACCAGATAAATAATTCGACAAATATTTTTCGCATTTCAGACGAAATCAAGTTTCGAGAATGAAACCGTAATCGAGACCAACGAAAGTGCCAATCCGATCAAATACGTAAAAATAGCCGGAATCGAATTCCAAGTCACCAGCTTCCATCTAGGAAAACTGAAAATCGTTTGCACAGCGGACGTGTACCGAGTGTTTTCCGTATCTAGTGAAATAGTATTAGAAGAAGAACGACCAAAATTGGCTTCCATATTGGGTACCTTCGATACCGCAACAGGTATGTAACTTCGCCATATTTTCGTACTCTTATTCTATACAACAATGTAAGATAAATACCTATACAACAAATCTACATTTCAACACACACCGTACATAATAACCGCCATCAAACTAGAAAAAGGAAAAAAACTAATAAAAAAAAATACACGCGAAATTTCCAAATAAATGGCACATCTTTGCCGCAGCAGTAAAAAAAAACCGGGTCGAATAAATGAGAAAGCTTTTTCAATCGCGCAACTTGGGTAATAAAAGTCCGAATATCTCCCTAAGTATTGAAAATGAACGATAAATCAGCGCGAAAATCAATGCTTAAAATGCTAGCAAGTTTAACAAAATTGATTTTATTTGAAAAATTCGCTTGTTTTTTTCAATTTGGAACGGACCCAAATTTTCCAAAGTAGTTTGAATGAAACAAGTTGAATTATTTTTGGTTTAAATGAAGGCCGGAAGGGAGAAGGGGGAGACCGAAAAACGTAGGCTTTGACAGTCTCGACGTTGTTTTCGCAGTGTTTAAAAATTCGTCGACGGATTCGATTTTTTTCCATTTCGCGATTTACCATCGTTAAAAAAAATTCCAATTCTCGTATCAGCGAAGTCGTGCTATGCAGATTTTTTACGACAATTTGAACGTAATTTTCATGAACGAAGATAAGGAATGAGTAAATGGAGTCAGGATCGCAATTAGAAAAAGAATTTAACTCGAAAAAAATAAAAATTTCATAAGTTAGATTTTCGAATATACTTGATGCAATTCTACACTTGCATATTTCAATCAAGCTATTTAAACTGCATGAAAAATGTAGAAGAAAAATCCACAAAAAAACACTCGTATCTTCGTCTAAACTACAATAATACGCGAATTGTGCAATATGAAAATAAAAAAACTATATATATTCGTCAACGTACGTACGAAAACATAAATGAGACAAAAGCATCCAAGTCGAAATAATTTTACTCCGTGCGCCTTTTTTTTTATTTTTTCGCTAACGTAGAAAATTGAGAAAAACTGTATTCGACTTTAATCGCAATGAAATTGCGAATTTTCTACTTTAACGGTACGCGTTGTACACATATTTTCGTCAAAACACAACAAATCTAAGCAAACAAAAATAATATTTCAAGGAAACTTTTTTCATGAAAGGAAAACTAACTCGCTTCAAAGAAACAGTAACAATTTGTCGAGTAAAAATATTACGTATTTTCATGTAAAACTGTGCGCGCGTTCCGCTTAGAAATTTTTACTTCGCCAAAAGAAAAAGCTGGATGATTATAGAACAAAAAAAAAAAATGAAAAAAAGACGAAAAAACACGAGTCTACCTGCGGTATATCACACTCTAAATGACCACTGACCCGCATACCATAAATTTTATTTTCAAGTTTTGTGTACACTCGAAAAAACATATTTCAAAGTTCACCATATTTGGCCAATTTTTTTTTTTTTTTGCAAAAAAAGGAGGTAATATTTTCCTTTGGAATATATATAGCCGCGTTTTTTTTTTTTGTTCAACAACTATCCACTCGAGATGTCTCTGCGAATGAAAAAAAAGGGTATTTTTCCTGCATTTTATGCAATTATTCGACTATACACGTAACATTATGGTTAAAACGTATTAATCTTTTGCTAGCACGTTCAAATGTACGAATACTTGCGAGTTTCAAGGGCTTCGTAATGTTAAACGTACCTACGTTGCCGGTTGAAAGTAAACACAGTCCAATGAGTATTCGTGTTGAGCACTTTAACGAAGGGGGTGATTATTTCAACGAGAAAAATCTAATGTAATTCATTTCCATGTTGGAATTTCAATTTATTAATACGTTTTTGCGAATTTCCAAAAGCTTTTATAACAAATAATCTTAGTTTAAACCGTCATAAGGTTCGTAGATTTTTTACTGATATTATAATTTAACAACTTCAATGTACGGAAAATTACGATGGAATTTTTTCATGAAATTTTACCAAAATTTTTTACAGAATTGCTTCTAATTGTTGAGTCTTTGTCAGGGTTCGTTTTTTTCGTGCTATTTAATAAAAAAAAAAATTGAAAAACTTTAAGCCAATGTTGGGCAGATCCACTCCCAAAATATTTAAATCCTGATCCAGATCACTTGAGTGATTGATTTTTGATCCAAATCAGACATAGAAGATCTGATACAAAGATCGAGAGATCAGATCCTCGAACTTTAAGGATCGATCTAAAAATTTTCAAGGTCGGGATCGTTGGATCCAGATATTTTTCCGCATTTTTTGAGTTTTTAAGATTTCAGCAAATACCCAGAATTAACAACTTGAAAAGTTTAAATCGAGAAATCTCAACTTTAAACACATCTGAAACCGTTATTTGTGTGAAAAATTTAAAAAATTGAAATGGATAATTTTTTCAAGTAGAAAAGATCTATAGATCATTGATCAGATCCACAAATATTGAAGTATCTGAATTACAGATCCGGATCCAAAAATGAATGGATCTGCCGAATACTGCCTTGAGTATATGAATGTGTAATGTTTATATGCCCACAAAACACACAACTTTCCTTAGGAGGTCGTTCTTCTGCACGTAAATTTGCTAGGAATCCTGGAAGAGCCTTTTATAGGTTCCAATATTATGATAAAAATGATCAAAGAAATCATGAAAATCGTTCAATTTTTTTTCAATTTTGAAATTCTCATAAAAATGTTGAAAATGGTCAAAAATTTCGTTTAAAATTGTTCAAACTTATAAAAATAAAATCATTATAAACACCATAAAAATAGTAAAAAAAAAACACAATAAAACCGATCGAAAATATCGTTAAAATTATTGAAATTTCAAAAAAATTGGCAAAGATGTTATGAAAAAGATGAAAAAATCAAGGAAATCATTAAAAAGTCATTTAAATTCAAAAATGGTTTACAAATATCAGTAAAAGTACTTCAAAAAAACCTTTAAATTCATGAAAATTGCCAAAAAATTCGTTGTTCAAAATTACTAAAAAGTGTTTTAAATATTGTGAAAACCGTTAAAATTGAAAAAAATTCAAAAATAGAAGAAATAAAAAATTACACAAGAATTTATACCTACAAACGAGGAATTTTATGGTATTTTTAATGATTTTTATCCAAATTTCAACAATTTTCACGTAATTTTCTACCCTCTTTGTTTGAACGAAAAATTAAATGAATAACTACGAGTATGTATTATAGAAAAACAAACTTTGGAATTCAATCAGTTTTCTTCTGTTAGGCCTACTATCGCAATTTCGAGCTTTTTTGTTATTTTGTAATTTTTGTGCTCGGTGGACAGCTGGACATCCTGTTTGTACAATGTAGGTACATCTTCTACATTCAAGTAACATTTCTTTGAAATTTTCTTGAAAAAAAAAAACTCACCTTCCGGTTCCAGCTTTCGAACTTTGTTTTTGAAATAGCCTCTCCATCCCCTACATTTGAAAAAAATTTCGACCTGGTTTTGAAACCTGCATTTTCTTATACAAAAAACAAGCTACAATTCAAAAATCACGCTTCATAAGTAATACAAAAGAATAAATGAGAAACAGAAAAATTTTGTCATCTAAAACTTATAAATTCTGATCTTAGAATCAAAATCGTATACTAAGTAGAAAATTCGGGCTCCATTTTCGAAATCTGCATTCAATCTACATCCAAAAAATACTTTTTTTCCTTTCTTCTTTCTTCGAAGAATCTAACCCCCTAAAAAAATTATTAAATACCCTCCACCAATTCGCCAAATCAATCTTCCCGCAAATAAAAAGAATTCCAAACACGAGGTAAAATCTCACCCAGGACTTCCTCATTTCCAATAATTACTCAGCAATTAACCTCTATCGACCTACAACGTCGAAATAATTCCACTTAAATGGGCCGATATCGATAAAAAAGGGCAATACGGACAATAATTTAAAAGAAATGTTGCAAAAATATTTATCTTTAAAGAAGAAAATATATACACGTTTATCGAAGACGACGAAAAAAAACACATCGGAAAAGCATGTTTTTCCGAAACGGAGAAAAGAGCAACCCCCGCCTTTTTTTTCCTCGAATAAGTGTATTGGCTTTGTTGACAAGCTGCCTCGTTACATTTGACGCAAACGTAAAATTTTTTCCACAAAAAGAGAAATTTTTTAAAAGACTTGAGCTTTTTTGCTAATAGGAATTTTATGTATTCAGGCTTTCAAGGCAATCTCTATACTGAACCCATTATTTATCATTTCATTTCTCTTTCTGCGTTTAGATTTAATCTATTTTTTTCATTTCGACTTTCCCCCCTCGGTCTCCCGCTCGCGCACTCTTTTCACTCTCGAAACTCGTCGATGTATCACTTTTTTTAAGAACATATCGAGGAAATAGATTATCGACGGAATTGTTATATTTAGACGTTTTTATCGGGAAACTGATTTATCGCGACAGATATAGCGACATTCGGTGTTCCTTTTTCCCTGCGTAGTATGTGTGTATAGTGAAATTAACGTGAACTTTTACGCCAGGCCGCCGATTTCGTTATAGCCTCTGGAATCGTATACCGAAGTGAATAAATTCACAATACGGAGCGAAATAAAAAATAAAATAAAAAGCAATCAGCTTGAATTATTATTCGTATTTCATTCCGTGTTTGGTCTCAAATTAACCTGATACAATGCGAAACGTGATCTAAATTATATAACGTGTGCTCGTACGTACACACGTATGTATATTCAAAGTGATTCGAATAGATTACGGGTACTTTAGCTATATGCTACGTGTACAAACGTTATAGACAATCGTACTGCATCAATGGAATGCACATTGCAGATGCACAGCGACTTGGAAGACCCGACATAATAAAACCAATACGCCATGAAACCGCGATAAAGTCAAATTTTTTCCAACACATGATAAACGTCCGTTGTCGTACGTGGTGAAAAAAAAAAACGAAATTCAAGTTCGCAACGCTATAGACCAAACAGTAAAAATTTTTCGTCGAAATTATTTCCCTCGACTTGATAAAATATGCGTACATTTAAACCATACATTTTACACATAAACACGTTCTCGAAAATAATATAATACATTAAAATGATTAATATTATTTGTTATATATTTCAGGAATATCAAATACCGCGCCGTATACGTTATATTTGTGGGTGTTAATGGCTCTCCACGGATTAATTCTTTCTGTCTTTAGATAACGCGTCATTACCTAATATTGTTGAATTTACGCCTCCTTGTACAGTAAAATAAAGGCAGGCACGTGCCAGGCAAAAATAAAACGCGCAAATATTCGAATTTTTTTTTTTTTGGTAAATTCGACTCGTTCTACAACTCGAGCCTCGATAATACCACGACGAATTTTATGACGGCGCGACCGAGCGATGAGGCGAAAAGCAGACGATAAAAATTTAATAATTTTGTAGATATTTTGTTATGTACGTGTTTGTAAACAATAAATTATATAGTTACGTTCTAAATGTAATAAGTTAACTATGTATTTATATAGACCATAAGACGTGTAAATAGTTTTGTTATGTTTCATTAAAATCAATATTACCGATCGAGTGTCATAGTTTTTTTTTAATAATCGAAAATGAAAAAATAAACGATAATTGATTCCGTGAGAATGCGTAAAACGCGCATGTGGCTACACTGCGCAGCAACGTAAACAACGCACGTCGTATTCAGTCGCTTATTAGACCTCGTCGAGAGCGGTCGTGTTTTCCTGCGTGTTTCACCCCACTCCCTAATAAAACACGCAGATTCGTGTTCAGCTCCTCTATTTTGAAACATTTTACGTAAAAATATTCAAAATTGAGCAATTTTTTTTTGTCTGAATTCATTTGAGTTTTTTACATCAAATATCAAAAAAAAAACACGCAGGTTTTGGATATGTTTTAGGAATTTAGGTTCTCAACATTTCAATAGAAGCAATATCAAATGACACGTGAGTAAACCTGCATTTCATTCTGCCCACGTTTCAGCGAAAAGCCATATTGTCCTTGAGGGCGAACAGGATGGGGTTTCAAAAAAGCGAAGGCCTTTATTTCTGCACATAAAGAATATTTGGTATCATTTCCACATAACTTCATTGTTGCTTATAACTCCGCTGCTATGATACTTAGCTTAAAACTGTTTTCACAGTTCAAAAGCGCGTTGAATTCTGATTCGAGAACTTTCATCGAAGTTTTCAAAAGTTGAAAGTTCAACTTTTAAAATGGCGCTGTAAGTGCGAGCTATAATTGAACATCTTGTAAAAAATTACCATAGACGTTTCTTTTGATGGTATTTCGAAATGTACCATTTTCAAGATGGGCAGTCTGAAGGGGAAGGGGACAGCTCCTTCCCCCCAAATTTGGGTCAAAATTCCAAAAAAGAAGTCTATGAGTGTAATATATCAAACTATATGTTTTCGGAGGTGATGAATACAAATACGACCTTGGTTTTTCCAAAGAACTTCATCTGAGCCCCAAAGCACCCCTCCCCCCCAGGGCCGAATTTCAAAAAATCGTGTGATATATGAAATGGTATGTTTTCGAGGGTTCTGGACACGAATACGGCCATAGTTTTTTGATTGAACCTCATTTCAGGCCCCCGTGTACCCCCCAACACGGTAAAATTTCAAAAACAAATTCAATAATTGGATAATGTTTTGGAAATTTTTCTCTGAAGGGTGTTGGGGGTCTGAAACAAGATTCAATCAAACAACTATGGTCATATTTGTATTTAGCGCCCCAAAACATACTATCTCATATATCACACAATTTTTTAAATTTTACCCTATTGGCGAAGGAGGTGCGGGGGGGGGGGGCTTAGGTGACGTCCAGTCGAAAAACTAAGGTCGTTTTCGTATTCATAGGGTGTTTCATAAAATCTTCTGAACCAAATTGAAATTCATGATTTTTTCGTGCTATATTTCGTTGTTGTGTATCTATGTGTTGTGTATCTAGGCACGTTATCAGTACGTTGCTTTTTTTTTTTTGTAAATACAATGTAATCCATTTTTTTTTTGATACCAGAAAGATTATTTTAATGCTCAAATGTCTCATCTCAGGTGTATAATGGTACCAAGAATGGTTTTTTAATTACTAATTTTCTACTGTAACTCGTCGTAGTGTAAAGTGTGCGAAAAAATGGCAAACTAAAATCATGTATATAATTTGCTCATGTTACAAAATACCGAATAGATTGTTTTTTGGCGAATAAATTCCTAATTTTGTATGGTCTCGTTAATGTTATAAGGTAATAGCTTATACGCTTGTTAAGATTATGTGGTTTTTTTTCTTAAAAATTTTTGTCTTGTTTTCCTCTTCCATGAAAATGTTAAATGGAACGATACGTTTT
>FIZU01015329.1:0-13554 GCA_900064475.1 Pseudococcus longispinus | reverse complement strand
ATATAGTAAATTTTACCATAAATCAAGAATTGGTGTAACTTCCTGATATTTTATACTAACTTTTACGATACATTTCTCTCAGTGCAAGCTAAAAATTTGAAAAATTTTGGATTTCTATGCTTGGTGTCACATTTACACGTAAAAAGAAAAATTTTGAAAAAACTAGGTCAAAATCGGTTTATTAGAAGAACCTGACGAACTATCCAAAGGTTTTTCAAAAATCTTTATACAGTATACTCGTATGTGTAGATTGTAGGGGTGGGAGGTAGCTCGTAAATTCGAGAAACATCCTCCTGAAGATGTTACAAAATTCTGAAAAAAAAATGCTGAAAGAGTGATGAATTTTGATTTGGAAATTTTGTTGGGCACCTTGTGACCCTGAACGAAAAAATTAGAAAAAATTCGCGGGGAATCAGCGTTTGAACAAAATTAAAAAAAAAATCATTAAAAAATCATGGATTGCCAAAAAAATCTAGTTAGACACCTTGAAATTTTCGTACTTTTATAAAATGAAAAACAAAATGAGAGATGCCTATACGATTTTTAATTTATAATGAAAATTGGCTCAGGACAACTGCTTTCAAAATTTTTCAGACTTTCAACAACAATTTTTGGAAAAATTATGTGAATATTTTTGAGGAAAAGTTTTCATTTACTGCATTTTTCGAACAGGAATATATAAAAAATCTGTACAGTTTGGCTCAACTTAAATTTTTGAGAAAATTTTACAGCTTAGCAGTCATTCTCTCAAAATTTTCGAGTTTTGCGTTCGGATCAAAATAAGGGTGAAAATTGTTAGTAAATCACTTGCAAGGAACGATCGGAGTATACTGGAGCGAAAAATCGCTTTTACTTTCATTTCAGCACAGGAATCTTCATTTTTCAAAAAACATTGGTTATCTTGAAAACAAATTTCCTGTGCAAATTTTCAGTTCAAGTGGAAAATCATCTTGTAATTTCTTGATTTTTTTTTTTCATTTCATAAAAGAATAAACAATTTTAATTTTGGGTCATTTGAGGCCCTGAAATATCAGAATTTGAACTTCTTTTGAAAATGGCAAAAAAAAAAAAATTAGGAGGAGAAACAAATTGAAATTTTTGCCCTATATGTATCTCTTTCTGTTTTAAGGGTGAGTAGGTAATTGAGTGCAATTTTTTTCAATTTAGATATAGCAAATATCACACAGGAAAATGAAAATAAAAGTCGATCCTATTTCCTCCGTAAAATTTTAATTTTCACTGGTGAAATGAACTTTTACACTAACTTGACTTCAGTGAACATAATGCAATGAAAATTTTTAAATTTCTCCGTCAGACTCAGATTTCTTTTAGGCACAAAAAGGTTAATAACTGACCTAAGTAAATTTTAATCTACGGGCCGATTGACCTATTAGGAAATCTCCCCTCTCCGCGGAGACTTGCTTCATAAATTGTAATCATTCAAAGAGACAGGCGACCCCTTTCATCGCATAAAAAGGTCTTTAACCTCGCGTAACAATTAGATTAAATAATAATTCTAAGAATACATCAAGGTGTCGGGTTAATCTCATTTTAGCGCTCTTAGATCGTTATCAATAACGGAAATTCCGAGATAAGCCCATTACCCAAAGATCAAGGCTTTTTTGTGTACATTTCGTACTCTCGTAATCGATATCCCTGAAAGTGGATTAATTTACGACGCATTTTTTGGCAATTAAACCATTCCAATTCTTTATTATCGAAGTGTAAATAGAGGAAGTTCGCGATTCCTTTTCGTAATAGTTTCAAATCGACGCGAAATTCAAAGAATATATAAAATAAATGTATCATTCGATCGGCGAATTAAATGAATCAGTAGATAGTAGATTATTCGACGCAAAACGGCGTTCAGTGAAAAGATGATTCGATTGAAAACCTCATTAAAATGTCAAGGAAGATTTCCCGAATTAAAATTCATTCCGCATTTCATCTCTACACTCATTACGAAGAGCCTCGCTTAATTTCCAAATATTGTCCATATAGATTTAATTAGGTACACGAAATAGAAAAGTTTTATTACGCATTTTCATGCAGTAATCATATCATGTTTCATGGCACGTGACCATTTTAATTTTCAAACATGAGGAAATAATCGCCTATGTCCGCTCGATATGACCCTTTAGAGTCGTCGGTGTTGTCTTTGGGTTCATTTGTATACCAATCAACAACTCGTTCGCCGGGTAAACTGGCCAATTATCGATTCCGTCGTTATAAACGTGTTAAATGCGTCATAATTGCGACGAGACAGCAGAGTTAAGCATTGTCTACGTATAGATGATGTGCAGATACACACGTAACTACCAGTACGAGTGCGACTACCAGGTGGTGTTTACTTTTTGCTGACCTCAAATATACGTAATGTTGTGGATTAGTTGAACGTCAGTTACACAGTCAATGACGCAAATGGATCATATTTTAAAGATGCATTCGAATTTTTGGCACGTTACCTACGTAAAAGTGGCCAGGATGTGAGAATTTTTATGACCCGTGTATAAGAAATAATTGAACGGTGGATCGAGTTATTGTAACCCGGACAAGTGGATTGGGAGTAGGTGGGAAATAATTGAAAAATTCGTTGAATATTTGAGTACTACGAGATTGAAAATTATTATTATACAAGTAACTCTTCTTTCAGCTGTTTTTTTGAAGAGGACTCTTAATAAGTGCATCGGTTTTCAACGTGGATTTGGTTTTTGACGGGGCGAGGGGGTGAGACTTATAGTTTTGATGGGAAAACATTGTGGCGAAAGTTCTTTAGACTTTGTGAGCAAAACAAACGTTACCTACCTGACTGTTTTTTTTAGGAATGTCTGGGTATGAGATATAAGATATCCATTTACATTTTTCACTTTAAATTTGAGACAAATTTTTCAAAAAATTTTAGTGGAATCCTATAACACTTCGCCAGTTTCTCCCAATGCAATGGACCAATTTTGATCGTTTTTTTTTCTGAATGTTTCTTTTGATGTTTTATGTGCCAACATAAAGATCAAAGTCCAAAAATTTTCGAATTTGGGAGAGATAAAATCGAAATGTCGTCATTTTTTCAACTTTTTTGTGATAAAGAAAATCAAGATTTCATCATTTTTGTCATTTTTTAACATTTTCAACATTTTTGATATTTTTCAACTTTTTTGGAAAAAGTTGTCAAACGGAAAAATAAAAAAAAATATTTTCAGAAAAAAATCAAAATTTCATCATTTTTGGAATTTTTTTACATTTTTTGGGAAAATTTTGAATTTGAGACAGATAAAATCAAGATTTATCATTGTCATCATTTTTAACGTCGATTTTTTTGGAAAAAATTTTGAATAAAAAAATCAAAATGTCATTCTGCCCCACATTTTTTCAAATGCGGGGCAGAAAAAATCAAGATGTGGTCATTTGTTAACATTTTTGACATTTTTCAAATTTTTTGGAAAAAAAATTTCAATTTGGAACAGAATAAATTGAAATTTTGTCATTTTTTCAACTCATGAGTCAAGATTCACCATTTTCATCATTTTTGATTTTTCAGTATCAATTTATTTGGAAAACATTTTGAACAAAAAAATCAAAATTTCGCCATTTTTTAAAATTTTTTGCATTTTTCTGGAAAATTTTTTCAACGAATAAATCAAAAGTTCCTTTTTAACTTTTTTTTGACAGAAAAAATCAAGAGTTCATCATTTTCGTAATTTTTCAACATTTTTGATATTTTTAAATTTTTTTGGAAAAAATTTTGGTTTTTTCGGCGAAAGAATTCAAAATTTCATCTTATTTGTCATTTTTTGACTTTTTTTTTTCAAGTTTTTTATGAAAAGTTTTGAAATTTTGCACAAAAAAAATCAAAATTTTGTCTTTTTTTCAACACTTTTGACATCTCTGAAACTATTTTTTAGAAAAAGTGTTCGCAGCTTCTCCCAATGGATCAATTTTGACCATTTATTTTTCAAATTTTCATCTTTCAATGTGTTGTCATCAAGCATAGAGGTCCAAAAATTTTCAAATTTGGGGTAGGAAAAAAATCCAAATCGTAATTTTTTAAACATTCTTGACATTTGAAAAACTTTTTTAAAAATGTAAGAAAACCTTGTGACAGTTCTTCGACCTCACCCAATGGACTGATTTTGAACATTCTTTTTCAAACTATTTCTTTTGACATGTGCACGTGGAAATCAAGCATGGAGGTCCAAAAAATTTCAAATCGGGAATTGGGTCGTGGAGTGGCCCAGGGGCAGAGACCTCTAGTTTTTAATTTACTTTTTCTTGGAGTATTCTAAAAATTAAAATTATCTCAAAGTTGTCCAAAACGTTGCAAAATTGTGTGTTGAAATTTTTATGAAAACCATCGTACATCCAAAATAAACGAAAATTGTCGATTGCTTACATTTTCATAAAAATCTGTGAAATCTGTTATAAAATCATGAAAATTGTCAAAAATCTCATAAAAGTTCTTATGTAATTTTGAATCAATTGTAGGTGCATTTTGTTTTTATTGATTTTTATGAAATTTCCAAAAGGTAGGTACATTTTAAACATTTTTTATGATTAAAAATTTTTAAAAATAATTTTGATAAAATTTACGAAAATTGAGATTTTTTTATTACATTTGAACCACTTTTATAACATTTTTCAATATTTTTGGGAATATTGACATCATTTTTGCCAAATTTTTGACAATTTTCATGATTTTGTTTACTTTTTTCAACACGTTTTTGCCAAAAATTTTTTTGAAAATTCAAGTAATTCAACGAAATTTTACCCAATTTTTATGATCTTTTGGCCGCTCTTACCAAATTTTTATTGATTTTTTATGAAAATTTTCATAAATTTTACGACATTTTTAATGATTTTTTGTGAAAATGTCAACAATTTTTACAAAATTTTCAATAATTTTCATATTTTTTCACCAATTTTATAATACTTTTTATTTTTTTATGAAAATTGTCAATTTTAACAATTTTTACTGAATTTTGTATCGTGACTCATTTCGTGATTTACCTAGTGAGGGCAAAGCTACCCCCTTCTGTATACCATTTGCATGAAAATTGCCAAAATTTCTCATTTTAACCCCCCCCCCCCTCTCCCGTGGAAAATTTTGGACTCAATTACGTCTTTCTCTGGACGCTGTATCCTTGTATCTAATATTTCGTCATCACCGTCACATCAATAGTCTATCCTATGGAATATTTTTCCTCTTCGTGTCATACTTTTTAACGGTAATTGGACCGGATTGTGAGCAAATCCGACAATCGGACATTAGAAGGTGTACTCCTTTGTAAATCCTTCATCGATTGATGACTGCCCAATGTGGCAATAGCCTAGAGGCACTTCTATAGGTAATATGTATTTTCTCATGCGTGTATATGGAATTTTCAACGCACACGATAGAAAGAGAGATATATTTACCTATATAATTAACACTTTTTGTAGGGTAGTTGGAGGTTTCACAGTCTTCCATGGAAAAATACCAACACGGCGACTATCGGTGATTTGGAACTCGAATGCTTTCGTGGTACTTGACTTAGGCGAACAAAACCAATATGATAATGAAGTCGCCGCTAGGGCTGTCCAAATATAGACGCGGTGCGGCGCTCGATCTCTCATCTCGAGTATCATCGATCAAGCGATTGTAATTTTCCTATGGAGTAAAAAAAAACAACAAATTTCACTCGTTAGGAAGTGATATAAGGTGACCTTGACTTAGGATACTCGAGTTATCAGATCGAGTTTAAATTTGGCTCGTGTAAGTTCAAACGTCTGTGTTGGATTTTGCAATCGTCGCGTCGTCGTCGTCGCGTACAAATGCTAATCAAACTTCCTGGCCGAGACAAGTTACCTTAGATGGGTTAAATTTAGTTCCTCGTTTTGAAATTCTATACCAACAGGAATTTCCTGATTACGTGATTCTGTATCATTCTCATTGTTCGAATCTTCTCTTTGGAAACCTTGATTGGTTTTTTATGTCACCGAAAATAAGTCGGAATGCTTGGTACGAGATGTTGTGTAAATATCGCAGGGTTTCTGACCGGCTTGCTTTATGTTCTGTATTCATAAATTGGTACGTTAGCTCGCTCTATGTGCGATTAAATGAAATTGTATCGCCGAAAGTATACAAACAATTGGAGTAATTGTGTCTGGCGAGGTTAGAGTCGGGGTTATGCGTTGTCAATTGAGTTGTAATTTTTTTTAAAACACGTTTCGAGGTATTTCTAAACGTATAGACGTTTTAGCATCTAATTCATATTCACTCCCCGGTCCTCACTTGCCCCAGAAAGTTACTATTTTTAGCCATAGTACGATACTAGTTCATATACGACGCAAAATAAAGGCTGTCGATACCCTGCCCTTGTTTTCCATCGCTGACTCCCGAACATTGCCGGATATGCAACACGACAACGCGAAGAGACGAATTTCGCGCTAATAAAATTCTTGAATGGAAAACAATTCCGAGAAAATTATACGGGCTACGTGCTACTAGTCGTGTTTATCAAAAAAAAAGAAACTTATTCGCAGTGTTGGTGTTCTGAGAAAATAAAAAAAATCGAATTAACCGGTATAAATTAAATTCGCGAAATTTACGATCAACTACTCGAATTAGTAATCTTAATACTACGTGGATTTTGAGGATTTTACGACCAGCTGGTATTAGTGAGCACAACGAAACGATTAATTGTTTTTTCGAGAGGGATTCACAACGATGACTTGTATCTATCGCGATGTTGTCATTGAGGTTTTGTCGAATTAGGTATTATCGTAGAAATATGCAAGTTTTACACACCAATGTTGTGAAATAATGATGACATTGTTGCGATAAAACGTCGTATCGAGTCGTCACAGGTTGTATATAAGATTTAATACGTATTTGCTCGTATCATGTGCGATGTACGAGTAGGTACTGTACGGAGGTATGTTGAGTACGAGTACGAGTACCTAAGGTATGATACAGGTGTATCATGTGGCTAGTTTATCCTGTATTATAAGTGCATGCATTCATTGTGTATCACGATTTTATCACGCCTTTCTTTAAAGAATTACCTAGGATTTGTAGTCTACATAATACAAAGTAGATAGCCAAAATAATAACTCTCGAATCAGTTGTTAATTCGTGAATTCCTCGTGTCGTGTACCTAGCCGAATATCTACACCTGAGGTGTGCTCGTGTTGTCGCAGATAAAGAGGTTTTTTTTCTATCCGCTTACATCATCTGGTTTTAAGTACTCGTATCGTCAAACCTGATGCAATAAGGTGTAACTATGTAAGCCCGTTTCCTAATAAAGAGCTATTTTCAGACGAGAATAAATCATATATTCAGATTCGCCGTCATAAATTCACTCCAGGGATTAGTAACCTGAATATAAAGTATCTGGAAGTACAGCATACGATGTGAGAGTATGGTAAATAATGTCTGAAATGGTTTTAGAGAGGAATATGCGAGAGTAATTGCTCACGATTTTTAAATTGGATGATAAATACATGATGTTTACTGTTTGGCAGGTCCCTCGCATCAAATTTCGGGAACAGGGACAAAAAATTTTACGCGGCTGTACTTTGTTAAAATGAGGAAATGTATGGAGCCCGAGCGAAGCGAGGGTGAAAATTTTTCCAAAGAATTAAAACCGGAAATTTCATCATTTTTTTCAACATTTTAATCGCCTAAGAAAATTTGAAGAAGTTACCCATGTATAGTTGTATACTAGTGAAAAATGCAAATAAAACATGACATTTTTCGTTTCACCGGGCCCCTAAAACCCCCGAGCCCGGGTACAACTGTGTCATCTGTACCCCCCTCCCCTTGTGAGGGGCCTGCTGTTTGGCATACACAGAGACTGGCCAGACCGAATCGTATTTTGGAAATGGAAAACAGGATCAAATTCAGCACAGGATATGTTTTTGATGACCAATTCAGCGAAAGGACGAAATTCTGTGACGATGACTTTACACATTCCGTCAGATTTTTTTTATTTAGGAACTTTTAATAATTCCAATTAACTTCTTCGACCTGGAAAATTCAGAGATTCTGACTTTTTGAACTTGAAAATTTCGATATATCTCAAAATAACGTTTTTTAAAATTATTTTTTTGGATCCTAATTACCTTCCCCATCACCCTATGACAATTTTGACCAAAAATTCACAATTTGGGCAAAAAAATAATTGATAAAAAACGGAGATTTTGACCAAAATTGACATCTTCGCGTTGAAATGAGTATTTCTACTTTTAAATCACCATTTTGACGAAAAAATGACAATTTTTACAAAAAATCACAATTTGGACTAGAAAATAAAAAATGACAAAAAATGATAATTTTGACAATAAAATGGCAATTTTGACCAAAACTGACAATTTCAACTTTAAAATGACGATTTCGACCCAAAAAATTACATTTTTCGAAATTTCAACTTCCCCCTCACCCAAAAAGGCCAAAGTTACTACTCAAAATCGAGAGATGTCGACAATAAATTGGCAGTAATAAAGTCATATCTCAAAAAAAAAATAATATAATAACAGAAAACAACTCAAAATCGACTTTTATCGTTTGGTTGCTTGTACTAATTAATCACGAGCAAAATAATTACCTCAACACCTAACCCAAAACGCGATTTACGGGGGGAGGGGGACGGGGAGGGGGCGTAAGACCACAATTCACAATTTTATAAAACTATCGAGTGAGATACCTACTAGGTTTTTTGACCTCTCGAGCCCATTTTTGATATTATTTCTTCTTAAAAAAAGAACTGAACCAGGAGTAGGGGGTTCGCAATCAAAATTTTGAGAAATTTTGAATTGAACATCAACTGTGTATTTTTTTCACCTCTGGAATCCATTTCTGAGGTAATTTTGTGTCAAACCACTGAAAAATGATATCAGAAATGTGTTCGAGAAGTCAAAAAAATGAAAAATGATTACGTTGGAAAAGTTTGTTTTTGCCCTCCCCCCTCAATCTTTCCAAGTTGCCTTGGGCTTTCAGTTCAACATTTCCTCGTCTGAAATAAATTTCAGAGGTAAAAAATCGTACCTACATAGTACACATTGATATCCAAATTGAGATTTTTCAAAATTTTGAGTCGAGCCCCACCCTCTTTGGGTATCTTTTCCTTTTGTTTTTTAGTAAAATAACGCCAGAAATGGGCTCGAGAGGTAAAAAAACATACATTTTGATATACCTTACTCGGCAATGTCGAAAACATTTAATTTTTGGTCCACCCCCTCCCCTTCCCTTCCATCTTTCGGGGATACCTTGGGGTTTTAGTTGAAATTTACTTCATCACAAATGGATTTCAGAGGTTAAAAACCAAACCTACACATTGCTATCCAACTTCAAATTTTCGAAAATTTTGAGTCGAGCCCCACCCCCTGTCCTTTTGGGAACCACTTGGTTTTTTTGGTGAAATGACGTCAAAATTGAACGATTTCGGGAGGTCAAAAAACATAAATTTTGATACCTCACTCGATAGCGTCAAAAAAATTTGAATCCCCCCCTCCCCAAACTCTTCATAGAGATAGGTATATTTTCAAAGAGGTTTTGAAGTTTTTAAAAATGTGTTTGATCACCTGAAATGATCAAAAGATTGTGCCCAAAAAAGACGTTCGACATATTAGAATTTTTTTAACTACCATTTTTCAAAAATTTGTTTTTTTGAGATAGGTACTTACCTATTACATTATTATTCCGGATATACGATATTTTATCAGCCATGAGAACATTTCGTTAGACCTTATATACCTTATAATGATGAGAGTTCAGATTTTTTCAAAACTTATATTTACTCGTACGTTGATAAATTATCGAAAAAGTTTCGCTGAAGCAGCGTTTCTTCGGACCCTAAGATAAGTCTTATAAAATTTCAGGAAAAATGGCCATACATGATGCAATTTTCACAAAAAGAGCATAAAATCATTAATCATTATGTCAAAATTATTTAATCAGAGAGCTTAGAATAGTCCTAAAATTGATGTAATCTACCTACTTCGAGTGTACTTGACTTAGATGAATTCATTTAAAATAATTTCCTCATTTTGGTTTCAAATTCGTATTTTCTATTTTCACGACTCATTTCACCACTACTTGAATCGAATTTTGGAAACTCCTTTAAATTCAAATGCCCCGTTCTGGAATCATCTTCCACGTTATGTAATTCCGTCTCCAATTCTAGATTCAGTTCGCAGCAGTAAATGTGTTTTGATTTAACATTTTCATCATTTCTGGTTATGGTCATGTACTGAATATTTTCCCAACCCCAATCTTCGCATTTATCTTCGCAGATTTGGTCTTCGAGGGTGACATTGGGTTCATTGTGGATCACGATGACCATATCGAACCAGCATATTTCGATTTTTGGGTTACAATCGTGTGATTGGTATTTGACCATTTTGTAAATAATTCTTGGCACTGGAATTCTTTTCTTTGGAGCATTCAGGTATATTTCTTGAAAATCGGTATTGTTTGTCGAGAGAGTTAGTGTTTGGTAGATTCCTGGTATTATTTTTAGTTTTTTATTGGTGGCCTGTAATGGGACATTGAAGACAAAATAGGTAATTTCTTACAATACTTGATTAGGATTGAATTTATTATATTACGAGTATATCTTACCGCAGCTATGGCGACTAAAAATTTTTCCGAATAGTTCAGAAGTTCTTCTGTGTTTTCGTGCCAAAGGGGAGCAGTAGTCAAATCCGAACATGAAAATGATGACGAGGTAGATGATCGAAATTGATAGGGCCACAGCAAATTGTACTTTTTTACACAGTTGTATTTTGTGTTACAATCATTATCGTTCGATTTGGGTAAATTTACATGGCGAAAAATGTCTTCCTGATTGTTCTGTAGATGATTTTACATTCAATACCAGATTTTTTGAAAGGCCAAAGGTATATCTACTTTTTAGCTAATTTTCAATAATCGAAAATCAGTTCCTAATGTTTTTTTATGATATTTGGATTTTTTACATACGTAATATTTTTCTAGCACATCTCCGTCGTAGAATTTCTGGCCCAAGTATTCATTTTGGCATTGCACTTTCAGATCTTCAGCATCCTGGGTAATGAAATACGATAAGCTGAGTGGACTCCATGTATCAAAATTATATTGAATTACAATTTTTGAAATCCATATGAAGCCCTGTAACAGGATGATAGTGCTTGAGTACATATTTGGGGTGACAATGACCCTATTTTTGTTTTTTCCGCATTTAAGGAAGAAATGCTCCCTTTTGATAAAATTGCTCGCTCGTACACTGAATATATTTCTTTTTACATTATTCAACGACTCACCAGCTCTTGATTTGTTGTTTTGCTATTATTATAAGAAGAACCGGACATCGTAATTGAAGGGACGGTAGTGATACTTTGTTGAACACCAAATTTTTTTTTTCGCAAAATCCTTGACACGGTTTTTCAATGAAGGTGGTTTAAAATTGATTACCGGGCTGAATTTTTCGAAATCAGATGTCTTGAATAATGATTTGGCGAATTCTGATTCATAAAAATATACCTATTCGTCGGTGTAAAAGAAACCAAAAGAAGTATTTATCACGATAAATTGATAAGTAATTAAGTATGAAGTTTTGTCATCGATTATTATAGCTTGATGTAATGACCTCGTATCCAAATTCAATGGATTTTTCGTTGGGCTCAGAATGTATTACGGAGGCCAAATTGATGGATTTGGCACACTCGAACTGATCATCTTTTTCCTCGATATGGTGTCGCACAAATAGGGATTTATGACCCAGAGCAGTGTTCTGATTGAAGTCTATTTCTTTTTCCAATAAGCTAGGACAAGCAACTGCATAAGGGCCTCCACTTGGCGGTACATATTTCCAATCCACGTAGAATTCTAGTGTGTTAGGAACGAAAATCAAAGCTGAAACAATAAAGCAAGCATTCTTTTTGAAATTTTAAAACCGAATACAAAAATTGTATAAAAAACAATCCCAATGGTTTTCTATTGAAGTGTTTTTATCGATCTATGGTACTTACGTTGTTCAAATGCATTTAAACGAACCACCAAGATCAACGAATAAAAAATTAGTAAAAGCGGAAGCCAAAATATATCTTTCATTGTTCTCACCCTGCTTTCACCCACTATATCAAAAACTTGAAAAAAAATCGAAATACGTGTCGTTAAAATTCGTGATCAATTTCAACGACTCGATTGAAGAGCTCTTGCCATTAATCTGTTTTTTTTTTTTAATTTACGTGAAGAAGTAATGACTGCGTTTCGAGTGATTTACATTCAACCTAGTTACACCTACAAGAGATGAAACAAACACAAATGGCAAAACAGCTGCAGATTAATATCTTACAAAAAAACTGTTCATATGATTTGCACGTTTTCCATATGAATATCTGAAATATACGATTTTTGAAAATGAAACCGATAATTTCATATTTTGCTAGAAATCGAAGTTGCTCGTGGAAATTTTTTATTAGTATTTTGACTGATCAGTTTAGCCATTTTTCTGGTTTTCCGATTCGAGGTATGATCGAACCTGAGGTCAGAGATCAATTCTCTAACCAGAGCAATTCAAGGGGTAGATTTTTAGCAATTTTTTCTTAAAATTAAAAAAAAACACGAAAATTGTTGAAAATTTTGTTAAAATTTCTTGAATTTTCATAAAAATTCAGTAAAGACCTTTTACGAAAAGTTTAAAAAATCATAAAAAGAAAATTTCGTAAAAATTGTAAAAATATCCTAAAAATCGTTGGAAAATGTTGTGAAAGTGATTGAAATTCCGTAAAAAAAAAAATATTGAAATATTCACAAGATTTCACAAAAATCGAAAAAAATGAAAAATTCCAAAAATTTTTACCAGATTTCTACGGATTTTATAATTTTGTTACCTATTTAACAATTTTAAAATTTTTCGACAATTTTTATGATTTTTAAACCATTTTTATATCATTTTAACTGACTTTTCTTGACATTTTCGACGATTTTCATAATTTTTGATCATTTTTTCCATTTGTTGTGTGATTTCTATGAAAATTTTCACAATTTTTACGAGGTTTTCGATAGTTTTCAGATTAGTATTTTTATCAATGAAAATTTCAACAATTTTCATGATTTTAAAACCGTTTTTACAATATTTTTACGAACTTTTGTTTCTTCCATGGTTTTTTGATAGGTACTTTTTTTTATAATTATTTTTAATAACTTTTGCGAAAAATGTAACAATTTTTATCAGATTTTTTGATAATTTTCAAGATTTTGTGGCTATTTCTACGATTTTTACAGCAATTTTTATGATAATTTCATTAATTTTTACCACATTTCTACAATTTTCATAATTTTTTTTTATCTTTTTTACAATTTTACAAAATTTTTGACCATTTCAACAACGTTTTCAACATTCTTCTTGATTTTTTTTTTGGCCGATTTAATCACATTTGAAATAATTATGAAAAGTCATCTGATGGCTCAAGAAAATCTCTGAAATTTTCCGAGTTCAAGGACTCATCTAGGGAAATAAAATTTCACGATGCAAAAGCATAACCCAACAATTCCCCCCCCCCCCCCCCCCCCCCCCCCACTATTTTTTTTTTTTTTTT
>FIZU01015326.1:0-12393 GCA_900064475.1 Pseudococcus longispinus | reverse complement strand
ATTTTTTTTTCAGAATTGCACCTCTGAAAGGGGTTACCAAAATGGCCCTCGGAAAGCTTAAAATGTCCATTTGACCTTGAAAAAGTGCTCGAAATTTTTTTCAAAAAATTCCAAAAATTACTCTCGATACTGTCTACGATCCTTGCAAGTTTGAAAAAATTCGGTTGAAAACTGCTAAAAATGGAAATTTTTAACGAAAATCCACATTCAACCTCTTAGAAGAGGTTACAGTTGAGATATCGAGCTAAAAATTTTGTCACGGAAGTCTTAGACCATAAGGACCAACTTCCTCTGAACAATTTAAAATTCGGTGCTCGGGCCCAAATCACCCCTATAAATCCGGCTATGCTCTTTTTGAAAGTTCGTAAAAAAATGTTTATGACAATTGATGAAAAGTAGTTAATACTTGGGAACCTCCAATGAAATTGCTTCAAAATTTAAATATTACAGAAGTTTTTGAAAATGAGATGAAAATTGTGTAAAATGTGAGGGAAATGTTTGAATTTGCAAAAAATTACTCGAAATATCATGAAAGTGGAAGAAATATGATTCAATTTTTACGAAAATTGACTGAAAACGTACGTGAATTTTTTTTTTTTTTTTTGTTAAGTATTTCAACCAATTTTATTTCTTCAAATACAATGTTACATCATTTTTCCTAAAATTGTTGCTGAAAGTCTGAAGAACTTTAAAAGCAGATTTCCAGATCGAATTTTCATTGTAAATTGAATATCATCTTATCTCTTCATTTTGTTTTTTATTTTATAAATGTATAAAAAATTTTCAATTTTCATCCATTTGAAATACGAGTATCTGAATTACAAACTCAAAATTTCGACTCCCTTATTTTAAAAATGGTAATAATGAAAAATTGGAGAGGGAGAAATTGAAATAGTTGCACATTCCTATTTTCTTTGTGAAATTTCAATTTTCGTTCGTGAAAATGAACTCGTGCACTAACTGACTTCAGTTTGCAAGATGTGATGAAAAATTCTTAATTTTATCATCAGATTTTTCCTGAGCCTAAAAGGGTCAATGATCGAAGGGCAATTGAAATTGAAATTTCTAAAAATGTACCCCACTCCTACGAATCAGTTACTTGAGTACAGATCCATGAGATTTCAAACTCCATTCAAAATTATCAAAAAAAATCAAAAAATCTCTCCCTTCGCAGCAAAACTCAAAACAACATCGAAACAATCGATCTAATTCTATGGTAATTCGCAACACTCCGAGGTAAATTTCCAAGAAGCACATGCTCTGCCTTTCTTCATCTCTCTCACGTTGCGAGATCCATCACAATATCTCAATGTCAGAAATGAATAACGGCCTGGCATTGCGTACTATTTTCCAAACACCGGGTATATCTCTACACACAGGAAACATTCATGTACACGCGTTTATAAATCCATTAAACGTCATACACATACGAGTATACTCGTACAAATAAAGCATACGTATGTTCACCACGTTCGCGTCAATTCTTTAATTGACCGCTTTGCAATATGCATATCGTAACATAAAAACACCATAACCTAAACAAACGCATCTCGTAACTCGCGTACGATCTTAATTAACTCTCGCTACAGAGTTTCACTGTCTTCTTATGTGCGATCCGTGCAATACAGAAGCATCGAATCGATTATACGGTATCGTCATCGGATTATCATTTTCTACCTCATCGTCCTCCTCCTCACTGACACACTCTTCCTAGAGTCTGGACTTCTCGATGGAAATATGAGAAAAAATGCATTCGAACATTCGCATATGTGATTGTCTGATGAAACATATGCGAGCTCCAAGGGTATATACAGGGTGGCTCATTTATGGGGTCGGTGGTTTTGAAAATGAAAAAAAAAACAATGATTGCAAAAATCTCAAAAACTAAGCCCATTAGGAAAAAAAATGATAGGTCATAAGAGAAAGAGAATTTCAAGCTCGACAATTTTCATCCCTTGCATTTTTTTTGTATCACCCCTTAATTTGGCTAGAAAATCCATGTTTATGGGTACTAAGTCGATAACTTCAAAAATGAAACAACTTCTGATTGCAAAAATCTCGAAAACCAAGCCCACTAGAAAAAATCTATTAGCACCTAGAAGAAAGCGAATTCAAGCTCTACAATTTTTATCGCTTGCATTTTTTTCGTAGCACCCTTAGTTTGGCCAGAATATCCATGTTTATGGGAAATTTACAAAGTCGATTTTACTTTTTGGTTTTTTTTTCTTCTTTTTCAAACTCATCGACTTTTGTACGCTTCCCATAAACATGGATTTTCTGGCCAAACTAAGGGTGCTACGAAAAATATACAAGGGATGAAAATTGTAGAGCATGGAGTTCTCGTTCTGCCATGCGCTGTCATTTTTTTCCCTAGGGGTTTTACTTTTCGAGATCTTTTCCGTCAACGTGTGTTTTTTTTTCATTTTCAAAACCATCAACTTTTTATGAACGGCTTAATTGAGCCACCCTGTATAAGTGATCGGAATACCGAACACGATGCCTTCTGCACTCGATGGACGTCTGGATGTCTGTCTGCAAGACATTGGTTCTCTGAGCCCAACGGGTGGTCGCTTTGAAACCCAGGTTTATTATTTCATCATCCATCGAAAGGGTCGTGAAATCATGTGTATCTTAAACACAAAGGAATCGATGATGGACACCTTTGTGCTCCTGAAGGTGGTTTAGTTCTTCGCCATGGGGTGAAAAAAAGATCGTTTATATAGCAATCCACCTTCTCGATTGCGTCATGCAGTCGAAAGCACTCTCGATTCGACACTTCCGCATGGACATTTGGGAAAATTTCAAATACATTCAAGAAACCTCGCTCATGTTGCCAAACTGACGACGTCAAAATGAAAAAAATCGCGTTGCATGTGCAATTTTGCTCGCCTTCGTACTAGGCTAAGAGGTAGGGGCAACCTTTGATCGATATTTTTCATCGATATGAACAATATTACGTAAATATATCGCGAAATCACACGTGAAATCGAGTCGTATACATCTCTACAAACATAATACCCAACTACGTAGGTAATCTACGTATCTCTCACGTCTCTCACGTTCGCAAAACACCACCTTTTAACAAATTACGAATCGCTAAGAAGCCAATGACATTAGACATATTGTAGAGTATTTCGTTTTGTTTGAACGAATCGACGAGGGCCGGGCCGGGCCGATAACAGCCAAAACTAGATTATTAACGAGGCGACTGTCACCGTACCGAAGATCTCTTGCCAACAATATGTAATGCTTTCGTATATCGTGCAGTACACACGTACACAAAAGGTACATGTGTATGTAGATGTACGTACATCTTACGTTGGTCTTTTTAAAAATGTACCTATACGTTTATTCGGTACCAACGTGTGCGTAAAATACACATTCGTCGAGTCTGAGGTCTTCTACTGGAACCGAATTTGTCAAAAATAACGCTACACGCATTGTACCTACATAAATTCTACGAGCATCGCGAGAAATCGCTTCTCTTTTCGAGTTGAGAATGAGAGGAGAGATGTCGAACATGGCGTATTCAACGTTTTATACAATCACGTTACTTTTTCTTTCGTGTTTTTTTTAACGACCGTATAATAATTACAAAGATGACTGCGTAGAGGAGGAGGAGTGCCTAAAAAAAAAAACGAGCCAATTGTCAACTACGAGTACATGCAACTATTATACTTTATCGCAATTCTCACGAAATATTTATTCATGAGTATTACATAAAGAACGGTAAACATAGGTATACTTTTAGAAAATTGCAATATAATTCGTAACTATTCATCTTTCATTTATCTCAATTAGAAAAATTCCATCCATCATTTTCAATTGGATCGAATAAGGAAACTTGATCGAAGGAAAAAAAAAATCAACAATCGACGTTTCGTTATCAACGACATCATAATTCAATTGACATTGAAATGGTAACACTGTAAAATGCACTTATTTCATATCGAGGGGAAAGAGAAGTGCGGAGGATTAAATTATAACTGGAAATTTCTGGATCAGAATGCATCAGCTTTTCAATGCAACGATAAGAATGAAAAGCTAGATTGTAGAATTGAACGAATTTAGTCTAAGAAGAAAAATCAAGGTCATAGAATGAAAATTTGCAGTGAACTGACGAATAAGTAGGTACGCAGCATGGGTATTCATTATGATTATATGTTTATATTTACCTACAGTGCCCAGTGTAATAATTAATCTAAAAAATAATACGCATCAAAGACGTATGTCTACGTGGAGGTATAGAGTTGTACAGATAATGGCTTCGATGACGATAATTTCGTTTTGTTTTTGCAGCCGAACCATGTTTTATGTAAATTATGGCGATAAATGTTTCGAAGAGCTTTCGAGGCAAATTACTTTGTATTTTACTCGAGTCTAGCCCTTTTTACCACGTTTTTAAATCAATTATTTGGAGTTTTTTTAAATTGGCTCTATTCAAGGTAGAGACTTGAGATTATTTGAGTCGTTTCCTAACAAAACATTATCAGTACTTGAATAAACCAAATTATCTAAGCCCATTCGGTAATCACTTCTGTTTGCCAAAGAACGACTGATTTTGAAATATGAATCAGTCGTTCTCATTCATCAAAGATCTAACTCGAAAAATTATGGGGAAAAATTGAAAATTTATTTGGAAAAAGTTCTAGAAATCTTCTTAAATGAATCGTTCGCGAACGATGTAAATACGTAATTCGTTCTCCAACGATTTCAAAGCAAAAGTGGACCAGTTGTTTGATAAAATGAAATTGTTTGCTAATTACTACTTTAAAAAAGTCGTTTTTCGATGAATCAATGGAATGATATGTTAATGGGGTAAATAAGCCGTTCACGAACGATTTATTCTGAAAAATGAAATCAATCTTTCGCCTGCGTATGTGGATAAAAGAAAACTGAAAAGCAATGAAATTCACATTTGTTTTCTCAATGAATCATTCGTGAACGATTTCAGATGAATTCTTACTTATTGAACGAATGGCATTGAAAAATGAATTTAGTAGAAGTTGAATAATAATACTGATGATAACGAATAGTTTCGGTCGTTCGAAAATGATTTGCATGAAGGTGAAAAACATGGCATTTACTTGAATGACAGCAAAGGGACGTACTTTAGTGAATCATTCGCGAACGATTGGTTTGAAAAAAATGGATTTCATCATAATTCGGCAGGAATGGGCAGAATTTAAAAAAAATGATCCGAATTAAATCAAAATCATGACGTTCAAATGATTCGAATCACGAATCAAATTGTTCAAAAAAAAACCAGATTTGAATAGAATCAAGAATTTAACATTTTGATTCGAATCAAGATCAGAATCATGGGCAACCCTGTAAGAAAAGATTTAAGAGAATGAAGAGTTCTCCAATAATAATCCATCTGAAACATTATTTTATCCTTCGCAAACGAATCAAGAGAACGTGAAAAGCAAAATTCCCATCAGATGCTCAAACGATTTTTTTTTCAAACTGAGGTAAAAAAAATTATAATATTGTAAAAAAGTGCTTAAAATGTGATAAATCTTGTTTAATTACCTAACGTTGAAATTGTTTTAAGGACCACAAAAATTGGTACGAAATTTTCAATTTCATTCCCCCGTATATTTCAGGATCTCAAATAACCCTAGATTAAAAAATTTTCATACTTTCATAAGTAAAATAAAAAACAAAATAAGGACTGAAGAAATTCTAAAAGGATTTTTGATATTCAGTGAAAATTTGTACAGAAAATCTGTTTTCAAAGTTTTTCAGACTTTTTGCAACACTTTTTGAAAAAATTATTAATATTTTATTTGAAGGAATGAGTAAAATTTTGTCAAATTCGACTTCGTACATTATTTTAATGAATATTTTTGAGGAAAAATGTTTATACACTGCATTTTCCGAACAGCAATATGTAAAATATCTGTACGATTTGGCTCGACAGCAATTTTTGAAAAAATCTTACATCTTAGTAATCATTCTGTCGAAATTTTCATCTTTCATTCTGGCGTTGTAATCAAGGTAAGGGTGCAAATTTTTCGTCCATCGTTTGCAAGGAACTTTTAGAGTTTAGAGGGACGAAAAATGTTCACCCTTGGTTTTATTTTAGCACAGGAATCGTCATTTTTCAAAAAACATTGATTAATCTTGAAAGCTGATTTCTTGTGCGAATTTTCAGTTCAAATCAAAAATCCTTTTAGGTTCAATTCCTTCATTTTGTTCTTTTATTTTATAAAAGTTGCAATATTTTAAATTTTGGGTCATTTGGGGTCCTGAAATATCTGAATTACAAACTCAAAATGTCAATTTTTTTAAAAATTGCAACAATAGAAAAATTGGAGGATGAAGAAATTGAAATTTTTGCACTAAATCTCTTCCTGTTTCAAGGACGAATAATTAAGTGCATGCAATCTTTTCAATTTATAGCAAATCGCACACAGGAAAATGAAAGTAGATAATTTTGATTTGATTCTATTTTCTGTGTGAAATTTCAATTTTTCACAGGTGAAAATGAACTTGTGCAGGGATTCGACTTCAGTCTACTTGATGTAATGAGAATTTTTAAATTTCATCTATCAAATCTCTTCTGGGCAAAAGGGTTAAATTGTTCCAAATGTTGTACGAGTAAAACTGGTTTAAATTAAGAAAAAAACACATAGAATGCAAAATAATAACCAAAATGTATCAAAAATTGATTGAAATAGTTATTAAACATATTTCACTCACGCGTCATTTTTAACCAATTTTTATGAAAATCAAATATCCCCCCCCCCCATTTTATGATATTTTGGGAGACTTTAGCTAGAATTTACTTATTTTAGATGAAATTTCATCAATTTTCACTTTCTTTTTACACCATTTTTTTTTCAAATTCGACGATTTTCTTCAAATTTTGCATAATTTTCGTCCGATTTTCGAGAATTTTTAGAGTATTTCAAACAATTTTCTCCTTCTTGAGCAATTTTCAATGAAAAGTTGAACCTTTTCTTAAACAATTTGAACAATTTTAATAGTAAATTAAAAAAAATGTTAGTATCATTTGAAGCAACTCAATTGTTATTTTATCGAAGTTTGAAAGTATAAACAATTCACTTAAAACTACGAAGCTGAAATTTCAATAAATGACACTAAATGAGTCAAGAACAATCCTGAATCTGGGAATTCGATCAAAAACAACTCTTGGTTCAATGAATAAAATCATTCGAGAAGCAGATGATTCTAAAAAGGATGTTAATATCTGCGAAACATTTGAACAAGAATATGACAAAACAAACGTCATTCATGAAGAACTTGCTCGATGAAACTCTCTACCAAGTCGTTCGAGAACGAGAATCAGAATCAGTAAACTTCATTTCACATATGATCCGATCTAAAGATCGAGGTTTCAATTTCAGTCGTTGGAGAACGAATTAACAGACCTCGACACTTGAAACAAGACAATTACAAACCGGTTGGGAAGTTAACGATTCGATGCCTGAGTCAATGAGAACCATTCAGTCATTGAATCACTAATGAACGACGTTGATGACTCTTTGACATTCAATTCATTCGTGACCGATTCTCTTTCGATTCAAAAATTACCATAGAATCGTTTGGGAAAGATTCATATAGATATAGCTTTAACGAGGCTCGTAAAAAGGAATACAATGAGCGATAACGTGAAATAACGATAAATCCATTACATAAAAATTAACACCAGCCAATTCATTCGCATCTCCACACCCTGCTCCAACAATTCCAACATGCTTTTTCCTGCCCAACCGACGAGGCGGTGGCGAGCGGCATGGCAGTGCGAAAAAGAGAGAAAAATGAAAAATCGTTAAAACTAATAAATTTATCGTAGAAACGAGACTAATTAAATCGTAATTGTCGAGTGTATAAGAAAAGAATACGTAAAGACGACGAAACGATCTCATTAATAAATAACCAGTTTATTTGGGCGAAATAAATCCACACATACAGGTTGCTGGATTCGAGCATCGTCACAGGGGACTCCGATCAATGCGGCTTCGAAAAGTATATCAGTGATGGCCAATATGAAATATATTCATTGTGATAATATTATTATCATCTATCAGTCAAACGAATGCGTTTTTCAATGAGTAAAGTACGTCAGGTGGTCGGGTATCGATAAAAATGCCAATAAATTTCAACATCGAGCAAACATGGCGCGAGGAAAAATTCTAAACGTATTTTTATTCGGTCGGTGAAAATACGTGTGGCAGAGTTTAGGAGGAAATTTCAACGTATTGCCAATCAACGCGAATAATTAGAATTAAATTAACAACCACTTTTTCGAAAATAATACCGGAAAATGGTTGAAGAAAAAATTACCAAGTGGAAACAGGTGTCCTGTGTTTTGTTTCGCTAAATAGTATGGGTATAAATGATACGATTAGCGGTTCGATTTTATTTTCGAGTACTTTCGAATGTACAGAGATACAAAAAAGAATACGTTTTGAGAATTTTAACATTTATTTTGTTAACCAAAGATGAGAAGATTACGAATGCGATAAGGCAAATACGGAAATAACGGACAAAGTCTACACACATACGAAAGCATTTCGTCGAAGTAGGTTTCTGATTAATTAAATTACGTTATGAACTAATTTTTATTTACGGTCTTTTCTGTTTCTTTTTTTTTTTGGTCGATACTGCGGCGCAATTTTCTCTTATCCGGATGAATTTTTGGTGAAAAAAAAAATAGCCGTTGAATGATTCGAAGATACACACATCGGTATTCATTCTTACACAACGGCTTGAGTAAAATTAAACTCAATATAAGAAGAGGACGGGGGATAGGCGAGTGGAGATGACATTGAAGCCACAGGAGCTATTTTAGTTTGCCAATAAATACCTATGTACAACGAATTTTCTTATACATCTCTCATTCATTCTTCGCAAAACGAAAACTTTTTTTGTGCCGCAAACTGATAAGTTTTTTAAAAGCCTACAGCTGTGAAATAACCTTTGACATGAATCCAGATGAAATGACGAGATTTCATATTTTCAAACGATTTGAAAGCTTCGATGCGATGTAACAAAACGTATACCAGTTTGAGAAGTATTGAGGCTGCGAAAATGAACTTGAGAGATTTTCATTAATATGAAATACCTTAGGCGACTGAAATGATCACGTCTTTAACGTAAAATCACGATTAGCGGTTACTTTTCGGCGAAGATTTCACGATCAGGTGTTTGCGATCAAGCATGACCGAATTTATTCGTCTTTATCGATATTTGCAAGTTGAGCCGCACGAAGTATTATCAATGATGTAACCTTAGCAACATAATTACAATTCGGTTCATCCACTGAAACTCAGATCTACCCTGAGGCACCTTAGCAAACTACGAATATAGAATAAACGCAATAAACGAAATTTAATAACCTTTTTTCCTATCTGAATTGAAATTTAATCTTGCTACTCCAGATTAGATAAAGTAAAAAGAAAAGAAATACACCGCAGTTCCAAAACACGTTATGAACTTTTTACAAGACAGAACTATCTCAAACACGGCCGGAATGAAAATCATACTGCGAAATACATGAAAAATGTGCTATTTGCAAAGAAGTATATCGAAGTAATGATAACAAGATGAAAAACTCACTTAATTTCTTCTCGGTGTGATAGTCTGATGATTTCGGATTAGTCTTCCCATCTTTAACCTCTTTTTCGACCGAAGAACCCAGAGCCATTTCAAGATCACAGGACACTGTTTAGCAATTCGAGTTTCACATTTACTTGAATAAAACACAAAAATTTCAGTAACAATTTAAAAAATTATACAAATTTGAATTCGGCACAAGCATGCTTCTATTACATCACACGAAACAACGTTCCTCCCAATGAAACACGGTCATGTGAGATACCGATGGTTCAATTAAAATGACAGCAGGAGGGCAAAGAACGGGAACCACTGAAATTATTTCTGCATTTTTAGTTTGCGGATAACCTCACTTGATTTTCGTCGAGTTTTGCCATTGTATCAACGCAAATCGTAAAATTGTACTTGTGATTTTAAATATTGAGAAAATTACTGAAGAATATAAATTAAAAAATAATCAATTATGAAATCAATTCGTGAATTTTTTGATATCTTGCGCAAACCGAACCCAAAATTGAATGGAAATTTTACAGTTTTGAATTTTTATTGAGAGAATTTTTGTAATTTTGTTCAAGTGCAACAGTGATAACCGAATGTTACATTCGTTATTTTTCAATGCCAAACCAATTTTGCTGAGTTATCATTTTTATTTTTTTTTAAATTTTTGTATCCTTTTTAAATTTTGAGAAAAATTTTGGAAAATGAATTATTATCCTTTTAGATTACACAATATACGGTGCAAAATTAATGAATGAAAAAATGAATGAATATTAATTCCTCGATGAATTTTTATTGAATAATTTCAATTCTTGAAAGTAAATAGGTCATTTTGATAATACAAAATTCAATTGCTACAAAATTGATACATTTCATCGAATTTAGGAGCCAACTATTTTGTTGGTCGCATGAAATTTCCTCTTTCGTCAATTTCATCACATTCATCACATTCGAATCAAGTTTACATTGATAACAAGTTTTAAGTATTTGGTGAACAATTTCAATTAAAAATTAATGTTGGAGTATTATAATTTATCGTTGTACAAAGAAATTATGAAAATTTTCGTAGTATGTAGGTTTTAAAATGCTCGAATTCAAATTCGTATTATTATTGTTAGCCGCAGCTTCATATCCAAAATTTACTCTCAAAGAAGATCCCACTTCTGCAATACCGATTCAAAACAGTGAATCTCAAACTGTACAAACGAAATTTTCGAATAATAAAGAAAAATACATTTGTCAGTATCAACAATCAGCATAGTATGGTTTTAATGATAAATTGGACATTACCAAATCAAGACAATTCATTGATCTGTTTTTGTTTTCAGCGAGTGCTCGGTCGAATATTTCAGATGCTTTGATCTCTAAATTGAATACATTCAAAAACGCCTGTATTAGCAAAGCCATCTCCCGATTCCAAGTAAGTTTTCACTATACTATATTTTGTGAAAATTGTTGTACATCATCTGATCGGTTTTAGGAAATCCTTTTCTCAACTCAAAATGAAGCACATCACATGCATAATGCAATGAATGAAGATTCCATGAAGCTGGAAAAAATTGAATGCAAGTCTCATTGCGTATACGATCAGTGGTTCCGAATTAATTGTACAGCTTCCATATTCAATTTATAGATTTATGAAAGTAGTGCTTGATGTAGTGAAAAATAATTTGAAAATGCTATTAGTGTATACCATTCGTTTTGTAAAAGTATTACTTTTTTCCTATAATTTGCAACTAAAGATGATAAAACTAGGTATCATCAAACAAACATTTTTGTTCAAGTTTTTGGTTTTCAAATCGATATAAATTATTCGAAACAAAATCAGCTGTATTTAAGTAATTAAATTAAAATCGTTAAAATCGTTTGGTTTTATAAGAATAAATTGAAATTAGGAAAATCATGTGTGATTTTATTAACAAAAATAGCAACATGAATGGAGAAGAAGAAACTTGAACGAAGAACTCTGATTGAAATTGAATTGGGTACCTATAGTATTTTTAATTTTTAATTTTTTTGTTTTAAAAAAGCGTCGATATTTTGGAACTGAAAGAAATACATTCGTCAGTCCCTGAATAAATTTATGAGCGACATGGACATGATATGTATATGTATAAGAAGGTGGCCGCTTGGGCCTAGCCGCCTAGCCGGTGGAAGATAGATGAAGTCAAAGTCTGAAATGAACTTAAAACTGAGTACCTAACACAAAATACAGTATACCGAAAGAATAATTATGAACTCACTATTTTCTTTTTATCCCTTTTTTCACAGAGAGAGAGAGAGAGAGAGAGAGAGATTTTAAAAAATTATTAAAGATACTCACGAGCTTTATCACGAGTGACCCTTTTCAGTTTTCAAGATGTTCATAAACTACTGTTTATTTTTTTCTCGACCTTGAGCAACACTGTTAGACCACGTCTCTCCGCAACCCTCTTCCACCATCGTAAAAACAAAAAGCATGCTGCTGTCGTAATTTTGAAGCCTGAAAGAAACGAAAATATTGAAAGAGTTGAAAAGAGCGGACACACGCCGCGCCTATCAACTCTTTCGTTGTCTAACTAACAGCATCCTACGTTTGGAGGGAGAATTACGACAGGGGGGGTCGGCGGCATCCTACAAGGCGAGGCGGCAGAGACTAAAGCAGTGGAAGCGCGTTTTACACAGAGACACCTACCTACCAATGAGAAGAAAAATAAAGAGGCGAGCCTGCTAATCGAAAGCGTGTATTAAACAGAACAAACGAACAAAGATTTAAAAAAAAAAGGCAACTTAAAATTACATTACTCTACTGTCGCCGGCTCGACTCGG